>CM042478.1:24733332-25020832 GCA_023621385.1 Quercus gilva | reverse complement strand
TTAGCATCCAAGAGTACTATTTGGCACTTTTGGAGTGCCGATTGGCACTTTCAAAGTGTCGAATGGCACCCTTAAGGGCTTTGGCCCAACACTCTTCGGGTGACGATAAGGCACATCCTTTTCGACTTTTTCGTAGAAAGACGCGTCCAGATTCGTATTCTACTTGTCTTGCTTATTTTTTAAACATTCCAGCCTCTATAAATAGAGACGAGATCTCAAAATTTAGCACACTCTTTTACGCTCTTAGAGAGACACTTTCTCATACCCCTAAATTTCTCATATTTCTGATCCCCATTCTAATATTCTCTTAAGCTAGGATTTTTAGGTTTCAACGATGATTGCATAAATTTTTTTGAACCCTAAAATATCCTTTCAAGAAGAAGAGTGCTCCATGCAAAAAATTGTTTCTTATCAACCATTTTTTCTTATACTGCTCTTGTTGTGATGATGCATGTTTATTTATTTTAGTGTAGTTATGTCAAATATTCATATCATGAATTGTTAACTTATTTTGTTGAAACATGTTCTTGATTCTTTTTATTATTGTTATGATCTCTTGCTTAGTTTCAAAATTTGCATGTTATCAATTCTTTTTTTTCAACTAAAAACGGATATGCATCTTTATTAGATGTAGATCTAAATTTTTCTTGTAGGGGCCTTTTTTGTGTTTTGAGTTGGGCTGCCTCCTGCGGTGATGGGCTCGAGTATTTCTGAGTAGGAGAGTTGAGACCGGCCCAACTGTAACTCACTTTGGGCTGACTTGTGCACAAACTGAGCCTTGTCTGCCAGGAATGTTCTCACGGCAAGCAGAGCTATTACAAAAGGTTACGGCAGGCAGATATAATAACAAAAAAGAAAACAGAGTACAATGGCTTTTTCTTAATAAAAACAGACCGAGCGATCTTTATATCTATGGCAATCACAATAATAACAATGGTAATGATAATAACGGCCATCTTCATTAGATGCAGATCTGAATTTTTCTTAAATAAAAAACGAATCTGCATCTTCCTTAGACGTAAATCTGAATTTTTCTTAAAACAAAAATTGATATGCATCTTCCTTAGATGTAGATCCGAATTTTTCTTAAAACAAAAACTAATCTGCATCTTCCTCAAAAGTGGATTTGCATCTTCCTTAGATGTAGATCCAAATTTTCCTCAAGTTAAAAACTGATCTGCATCTTCATTAGATGCAGATCTGCATTTTTTCCAAATTAAAAACTAATCTATGTTTTCGTTAGATGTAGATTTGATTTTTTTTAACATAGTAAATTTTGAAAAAAAAAAAAAAAAAGGATCATGAATGGTTGTGTTTGTTTTATTTATTACACATAGCATAAATTTATTTTATGAATGAAATCCTCTTGTCAAGAAATCTTTTTCATATTTTTTTACACATATAAAAACATATCTGATTTTTTTTTTTTTAAATACACAAATCTGATTTTTTTTTTTTTTTTTATCACAAAACATGTTTGATCTTTTACAAATCAAAATCCATTTTTTCTCAGTTCTCAAAAAACAAATCTAATATATTTTCAAATCAAAAGATTTTGTTTTCTTTAATAAGCACATATTTGAATTTTTCTCTTCAAAAAACCAATTTTTTTCAAGTTCTTAAAAATAGATATGATTTTTTTAAACCAAGTTCAATTTATTATCACAACAACAAATTTGAATTTTTTTTTTTAATAAAGAGGAGGATGCACTCATAAATAAACTTGTGTGATTTAGTTTTTTTTTTTTCATGTGTGCAACATATCATTCATGTCATGCATAAAGGGTATATTGGTCACAAAAATCTAGAAGACCAGACTCTGTCTGGGCAGAATGGGTGCCTAACACCTTCCCATTCCGTAACCTAGCCTCCAAATTTAGAGTCTTTGGATAGGTAGACCTAGGCTTTATCTTTGTCTTTATTTATTTTGGGTAGATTGTACCTAGGAAAAAAAAAAACCGTGTATTTTTGGTAGTTTGTAACTAGGATCCAAAGCCATGTAATTTTCAATTTATCAAACATGTATTTTTTTACTCAATCAATGAAATGAAACAATTCAGTCATGTATAGTTATATTTAGTTTTTCTTATTTATTTATTTTTTGTATAAAAAATAAGTGGTGACTCTACATCACTTACCCAAAAAGAGAGGTGCCCTAAAAAGTACTCTAAAAATCTCTCTTTTTTGAGAGACACTTTGGCAATCTCTCACACCTTGACCAAGTTGTAACCCTCAAGAAAGTAAGTTTGAGCCTTTGTTATCCATTTCTTCGTGAGCCAAGAACCAAAGCCTTCATTATAAGCCAAGTAAAAGTCCTTTCTGATCAATTGAAGTTGTTTATGTGAACTATATTAGGCTTGATCCCTTTTGGGTACGTAGGCAACTGTGTGAGGTTCAGCCACATCACATCATGTAAATTGTGTAAAAGTAAAAGAGCTCGCTAGGCTGAAAACCCGCAAGGGTGGTCTAGGCAATACTTAGGGCAAAAAAAAAAAAAAAAAGTAAAAAAGAAAAGAAAAGAAAAAGGTAAAAAATGCCTACTAGGTTGAAAACCTGTAAGGGGGGCCTAAGTAAAAGTCAGGGTAAAAAAAAGAAAAAAAAAAGAGAAAAGAAAAGAAAAAGGAAGTGAATCAGTTAAACTAGGGGCAATGTGGAACCCACAAGAAGGATGCGTCCTAATATTTGAACATTTCAAAAGTTATCCATAATGAATCAAGTGTTCGGTTCCCATTTTTACCATGCCTTTTAGGATGGTCTTGTTTCGTATCTTCCTTTCTTAGAATCTGTTTGACCTTGAGTTTTGTGATTTTTTGTGTTTGTCACTTCTTTAGAAGTTGTCATGTCTGTCCTCGTCTTTGGTATCTTCATGTTTGTTCTCAATCCTTGCAGATGGTGTTTGATCTTTGTTGTTTGTTTTTTATGTCATGTATGTTTGTTTTCTTGTTTGTGTCCTTGTTCCATCTTGGGCCTTAAGCCTTTCCTTACTTTATGTCAGGCCTTAGGCCCCATCTTGTTTAGCATTTTGTGTGTTTGCATGCTTTGTTATGTTTGTGTGCCTCCTACGTTGTTGTGTTCATCCTTTTTGTTATTTTTTGTGATCACATGTTTGTTTGATGTTTTATGTGAGTCTTGTGTAGTGTTCTTTTTTCTTATGTGAGTCATGTGTATTTTTGTTTTGTATTCTTACATGTTTGCATGAATCTTTTGTGTGTGTGTGTTTTTTCTTTTTGGCAAACATTTTGTGGTTGTGTGAGTCATGTATGACTATTTGTGTCTTTGGGGTAAATGCTCATTTTTGAGTGGTCTGTTTGTGTTTGGATGTAAATTGCTCAGTCGAGTGGTCCCCCTTGGTGTAAATTGCTCATTTTTTAGTAGCCTATTTGTGTTTGGATGTAAATTGCTTAGTCGAGTGGTCCCCCTTGGCTTAATTTTCTCATTTTTGAGTGGCTTGTTTGTGTTTGGACGTAAATTGCTCGCTTCGAGTGGTCCCTCAACTTTAGGTAGAGTCCTTAAAACTCGAAAACATCCCAGATTTTCTTATGGTACATTTCTTGTTTGCATGATTGGTTGCATGTATGTGTGTCATGAAGATAGAGTCCTTAAAACTCGAAAACATCTCAGTTTTTTTTTTTTTTTTTTTAATTTTTTTTTATGTGGTTTTTCACACTTCTTATCAGAAGTGCACCAATCACCTTTTTTGAGCATGCCCCCATATTTGCATGTTTGCTTGCATGTTTGTGTGTGTAGTGTGTAGTGTGTGTGGACTCAAAGTTTATTAACTCATAAAATGTTGTCTCTTCAGACTTTTAACTATACTTGTAGTGCAAGTAAAGTTAAAAGAGGGGCATTTGTAGACGCCACATTTTGTATCCATTAATAAATTTTGATCCCTGGCCCCAATGATGAGCTTGACATATGTCTACCAACAGTAATTAAAGAGTTCACAATAGTTTGGAAGTAATCACAACTCAAAATGCTCAAATCGCTTTGAAATTGATATTGAAAAATGACCTTTGCTCACTATTTTGACCATAACTTTTGATCCATGAAGACTTTTTGAGTGAATTTTGTTTCATTGGAAAGTAAACATCATGCACTTCAATTTGAACACAAATGTTGCCTAAGTTGGACTTATATTGAGTAAGTTATGACCATTTTAATTTGGACTAACTAGGCAGTCCGATTTTCTGGGTTTTAAAACTTCATTTTAAGGCCCAAAATATCATGCTTTGATGTGGGCTGGCCCATAGACCCTTGGAACGACCAAATACAATTTAAAAGCCCCCAAAACCCTAATTTTAACTTATAAAATACTCATTTTATGTCTCAAATCAAAACCCCGGCTAGAGAAAGTGATTTTTTGGCCTCCATCTTCTCTAAGACCTTTTTTTTTTTTTTTTTTTCTCTCTCTTTTCAAAACTGGAGGGCAGCCTCTTAGCACGCTTTTTAATCATCAAAAAAGCTTTCTTTAGTTAGTTTTGAGGCAAAAAACTTGTTTTCAAAATTGATTCTAAAAACCTTTTCAAAACCTTTTGTTCTTGAATTGTGATTACTAACAAATATTGTGTTCTTTGATTATCTTTGTTTTCTCCATTTAACCTTTGTGATTGTAGGCATTAAGGGGCCAATTAAATAACTTAAAATATGTGATTCTAAAGCAAGGCGAGTCTCTTTTCCATGATTTACCACCTTGCTTAATATGATTCACATGATTTTCTTGATATATTTTCTCCATTTGTTGTATTTGATGTGTTTGATGTGTTTGATTATGTTTCTTGTTGTCCTTGGTTTGTTATTTTGGTTTCATGTAAAGTATAACATGTATGTTTATTTTATGTAGTTTAGTTTAATTATTTGTTTTGTTTCATGTTTATTTGTTTATGTTGTTGCTTTGTGTTTTTGTTTTATGTTAGTTTAGTTTTTAGGGTTTCTAACATGCTTGTTTGATCTCACATATTACATCTTTGTTTGATTAAATCTCTAAAAATGTAATTTTTCAAATTTGTGCTAAAGGATGCATACACATTTTTTAGTATGGGTACGCATGGTTTAACCATGCGTACGCATAGTTGAATACACGTACACAATTTGAACCCAAATTAGGACAAAATCTTGTTTTTTATTATTTTAATAACTTTTTAACAGGTTATTTGATTCTGTTTGACTATGATTAGGTTAATTATTTATGTTTAATTATTTTCCATGTTTGCTTTAGTATTTCTTCCTTGTTTAGCCTATTTGATATTCTTTCCTTGTGTGTTTTATTTAATTGTCAACTTGCCATGTTTAATTTCTTTTGTTTGATTTATTTTTTTTATTTCCTTTAATATTGTGATATGTTTTTAACTTGTTGCATGTATTTTTTTTATTTAAAGTGCATGATGTATGTTTAGGTTAAGGATTAGGGCTCTCTTAATAAACTCTTTCATTAAATATGACCTAGCAACATATAATGGAGGTAGGCCCACAAGCCAGGTGGTCTTGGGTGCCTAAAACCTTCCCAAGCCATACCTAAACTCCGAATCCATAATTTGGTACGTGGATTCATATGTGTAAATGATTGGCCCAAAAGGCCCAATATGATTCTTATACTTAATCTAGGTGGTGACTCATTAGTCCACAACAACCCACTCCAACAATCCCCCATATGTTACAAACATTAAACTAGGAAAGACAATAAACTCAAGAAAGCATGCATCAATATAATACCAAAAGGTTTTAACCATACTTAGGATAGATAAGTAGGAACTACTAGACAATGGTAGAGTTAAACTTTTTTAACCAAGCTATTAGATAACCAAACTTACCATCCACATACCTTTCTTTACCCAGGTTGTTCCATAAGCGGGTTGGTGCCTTATTTTGGCAATGCGCCATTGGGTTTCATGAGAGCTCTAGAGACCTACCCAAGTCTCATAGGAAGCGGCACAACTTCCACTCACACATAGGTGGAACCCGTGAGGAGTGTGTGCAGTACACCCCATCCCAACAGGTAGGGACCATGGATCCATTAAAAGCTTAAAGCTCAACCTCCAACAGTCTGCAACTTAGCACTGTCTCATACCATAGGGATGGACTTATCACTAATCTCTTTAATGAGATAGCGGAAAACACAATAACTGACAGTGCCCATATAGACCACCAATGACCTCTACCCATTTAACCACTTACGTGGAATCACCCATCATAGAGGTTGGGCATTGGCCATAGTGTCACAATTTGGATATTAGTTCTATCCCCCTCGATGTCTCACTCACTGGCCTTCTTGCTAGTGGCTTGGTCAAAGGATCGGAAAAATTCCTTTCTGACCTCACGAAGTCCAAGGACATTACACCATTATCAATAAGCTACCTCACAATATTGTGCCTCAATTGGATATGTCAACTTTTCCCATTATAGATTTTACTCTTAGTATATGCTAGGGGAGTGCGCATGTCGGATTGGGTGGGTAAAAACCAATATTTCTATCTAATTTGCCACTAGCGGGTTGGAAAAATTCCAATCTGCCACCAACCCACTAAAGTCTACATCTGGCGGATTGGTTACAAATTTGGCGGTTTCAACCTAGCAGGTTAGGCAGGTTGTGCGAGTTGGCATTAACAATGTTATTTTTTTAAAAAAAATTATCACAATCTACAATTTATTATTGCATAATCTCAAAATATAAGTAATGCACATAAAAAATTAAAGGTAGATTTCATTGGATAATCTCAATTCCAACACAAACATAGGGTCAATAAAAAAGAGATATATCATCTCTAATAGATCTTGTCTCCACAAAAAAAGGAAAAAGAAAAAGAAAAAACAGTAGGCTGCTGCCTTACAACAAAGGAAAATTAAATCAACAAACCCAAAGTCTTAACATTTCCAAAGTCACATCAAGGATTCAAAACAATAACATTCCAACATAACAAATAAACTTTGAAATGGTATGCATGGTCTCAATATTTACGAGAATATATGGGACCCAAATTAAAATGACAAAAAACATACTCAATAAAAATATAGACACAAACATTAAGCAATACAAGACATAAAATCAACTATCTTTGTGGTTGTCTAGGAGAGTACATAGTTGATGGAAGGTGAAGAATTGAAGGGATAAAAAAAAAAAAGGCTTCAAAGAGGTTGAGGAAGAAAAAGACAAAATAACATGAACGAGGGAGGGAGAGGACGTGGTTGAAGGTGAAGGCTAAATACAAAGTGTATGTAGTATATGGTTGAAGTGATTTTAGGGGTTCAATGTTGACTTTTTATATATTTTTTTTATAAGGAATTGATTATTGATTAGCTGTAAAAATTGATTAGGTGAATTGATTAACTTTACATACAAAATATACGGTTGATCAATTTGAACTAATATATATTTATTTTTTATTTATGTATAATTAAGCTGGTAGGTCGGGTTGTAATGAGAGGCTTCAATGAGGTTGAGGAAGAAAAAGACAAAATAACATGAAAGGAGGAGGGAGAAGAAGTGGATAAAGGTGAAGGCTAAATACATAGTGTATGTAGTATACGGTTGAAGTGATTTTAGGGTTTCAATGTTAACTTTTTATATTTTGTATAAGGAATTGATTATTGATTAGCTGTAAAAATTGATTAGCGTTACATACAGAATATACAGTTGAACAATTTGAACTAATATATATATATATATATATAATGTATAATTAAGCAGGGGGGTTGGGTAGGCAATGCTCCAATTCGTTATCCAACCCAATCCGCTATTTTGGGCGTTTAACTCGCCCAACCTAAACCACCTAATTTAATGACCTGCACAGGGCGGGCGGGTCGGCTGTAGGTCGATTGGGTTGGCGGGTCAATCGGATATTCCGCACACCCCTACATGCTATGGCAGCCTGGCAATCACAATGCATGCAAATAGAGGCAATAGAGTTAGTATACAATGATATATTAATTAACAAACTCCTAAGCCACTTGGTTTTGAACCCAGCCTTCTCTAAGGTCACTAACTCTGATTCCATGGTGGATCTCGCTATGCAAGTCTGCTTGGATGATTTCCAAGAGACAACCCCTTCATCTAGTGTGAACGCATATCCTCTAGTGGGCTTTACCTCATTTGTATTAGAGATCCAATTAGCATTACAATATCCTTCTAATATAGCACAATAACCACAATATGACAAACCATAATAAAAAAATACCCTTTAAATATTTCAACAATCTAGATATTGCATCCCAATGTTCAATGCTAGGATTATGAGTATACCTACTCAATCTACCAACAACATATGCAATATCAGGGCAAGTACAGTTTGTCAAAAACATTAAACTACTAATGATTTGTGCATATTTAGCTTGTGAAACACTATCACCACGATTTTTAATCAAGTGCACCTTTGAGTCAAAAGGAGTAGACATAGGTGACATATCAAAGTGTTCAAGCTTTTTAAGAATTTTCTTTGCATAGTGAGATTGTGATAGTGTAATGCAATCATTATCCCTAAGGATCTTGATGCTCAAGATTACATTTTCCTCATCCAAATCTTTCATATCAAAGTTAGAGACAAGAATACATTTAGCATCATGCACAACATCAAGGCTAGTTCCAAATATAAGCAAGTCATCAACATACAAACATATAATGACACATTCATTATCATTAAACTTGCTCTATATGCATTTATCGGCACCATTAATCACATAACCATGTGTAAGCATAACATTATCAAATTTTTCATGCCATTGTTTAGGTGTGTTGACACCCAATTTTGCAATCCACATTTAATCTCACATAGAGGGTAAAAGGTTAATTTCACTTTGGAAATAGGCATCTTAATTGTAGCCACTAGATCCTTAATTTCATTCCATCAAAATGATCTTGACGTTGTAACAATCAAATTGACTGGTCATAAGTCTTAATCGGACCATCAGAATGAAAGTTATTATCAAATCAAGTTTTAGTGGCTGAGATGCACTATCACAAATTGAGTTCGACTATATGTGATTATGAATAATTGATTCCAATTGGTTATAATTATAATCAATATGAAATTAATGACGTGTCATAATTTGATTGGCTAGGACTACATCTTATGGTAAGGTTGCACACACTTGATTAATTAGATAATCAAATATTAATTATTCAATGAGCAATTTGTGTAATTTATTTTTTTTTTTATTGGGGTAAATTTGGAACTGATTAAGTCTAAAATGGAAGTGAATGAAGCCTAATGACCTCTACTCACCATTTCATTGATATATTTCAGAATATTTTGAATCTAGGCGAGATTAATTTCGCCAGAAACTAGACATCTATGGCTTCAATTTGAGCATAAGAACGATAAAATTCTAACCAGAATTGAGTAAGATATGATTTTTTGAATTTGGATTTGTGGGTTGTTACAGGAGTTATGGGAAAAACCAAATTCTTAATCATTTTGCTTACTCATCACTCCCACCAATCTCCAAATTTAATGCCCCAACTTTCTCTAAATACTGAAATAGGGTATAGGTTCATGATTCTCTTAGATCTTTTGTCAACCCTCATTGAATGTTCTTCCATTCATAGTTTCTCCACCGCCACTATATAAACATTTCCTCTCCTCCATTCCAAGACATAAAGAAACACCCTTTCTTCTCCTCTTTTGAGTTCTAGTGAAGTAGAGTAGTCTTGTTATATCTTGGTCTTCTTGAGACTCAAGGTATTGAGTGAGACTCACTCTCCCTCTCATAGTTCTTCTTTTCTACTCCACGTTTAGGACCTCTACCAAGAGTCTTCTCCTCCACTGTGTGGATCTTGCATGCAGGTATAATCAAGGGTGGAGCCTTGGCCTGCACAAAAAACACCTTAACTTATACTTACTACAACCTCATACCTACTTTATTTTTGGGTAAAAAAAAGAAGCACCTATCCAATTAGATAATTCAACATTAATCAAGACTATATCCCTTAACTGCTGAGGAATTTCACCTAAACAAAAGTTTTCTTCACTCACACTTCATTAAATATTTAACTAATTTAAATGCCACTCTGTTTCTTGGTCTTGAAACAGAGCATAGCTTATAATTTCTAAATGACGCAAGAGTGCTTTCATGCCCTCAGTCCTTCACTAGCATGCCTTGCACAAAAGCTTCATGCGTATCATAAGCTATCACTAGAAGATGAAGTATATTATTCAATTACCAACGACTTTGACGAAGTTTGGACTATGGAGATTTAATAAACCAGGCATAGTGGTGTTATAAATGCCCAGGGATGATTTCTAATGGGTTTATTTTTGGTTTGAGTGCTATAGAGTGTAGCCAATATAAAATTGTTGGCTTGACACGGAAGCATAGTGTTGTAATATCATGCATGTAACCAAGTTGCTAGGAATTTGAAGCTAACTATATAATAAATATTATATTATAGATTCACACATTATATTTTGAGTATTTTTTTTATAAGTAAAAGTTTATTGTTAATAAAATAATTTGAGCATTTTATAAGTCTTCATTAATAAAAATTACATAAAATTGCACATCATTTCATTCATAACTCAATTTTGGACTTAGAAAATTTATGCTCATGTAAGCAAAAGTCTTTTACTTTCCCTCTTTCTTGTGTGTGTTTGTTTCTCCAAAAAAAGTGATTAAAAGCTAAATAGATAAATACAACAAAATGAATATACTTTCTTTTTGTGATAGTTTTTAAAAAAAAAACAAAAATTCATTAAAAAATTATTTAATATTCAAATGAACAAATTTTAATTTTTCAAATTTGTGTCAAATACTATATATTCACAATGTGCATAATTTTGAGTTATTTATAAATTCCCCCCCTCCCCCTCAACTTAAATCCTAGCTCCGCCACTGGGTATAATCCATTTCCCTAACTTGTTTCTTTATATTACTATGATGAGATTAAGATTAGAACATGCTAGTGTTTATGTAAATTCCTTGAATATGTTTGAATGTTCTTAAATGTTCATATGCGTTTTTTACATGTTTTTGGTTGTTCATCACATGTTTGTGCATAACACTAGCTTTGATCTTAAATCCACATAAAAAATATGAAAAACATGTTTGTTTCATAATTCTCTCAAATCGTTGAATCTAGGATATCAACATCCACACACATTCACTAGAAATTTTTTTTTTCCAATCAAAATGCAATAAATAAATGGAATTATGGTTTATCACATGCACACACATTAAATTCAACATGCAAATTGATTGATAACATATTGGATAATATGATATGAATGTTGGCCACCATAGTCTAGAAGACTGGTTTCACTGGGCAAGGTGGGTGCCTAACTCCTTCCGATCTTATAACATAACTTGCGGACTTAGATCAAGGGTTAATAGATCAATGCTTATCCATGTAATTTTCAATTTCTAGATTGTAACTAGGAAACAAATCTATGTACTTTATCTTAGATTGTATTTAGGACCAAAGCCATGTAATTTCCTATGATCAATGTAAATTCAATTTCAAATTAATAAAATGATGAAATTTTCAATCATGGTTTCCTTTTTTTTTTTCAATAATTAACTAAGTAGCGACTTCATTGTAAAATCCTTATTCTAAAGGGGAAGATATAATCAGTCGAACCTTTATTTTGAGAGGTAATAACATGACTCCACCCATTCACGTGGGTTTGGCCCAACACTAAAAAAGGGTCGGGGGCGCAATCTCTCACAAGATGCTTGTTTTAAACCATATAAAAAGTTAACCAATTTACAAACTTTATGTTCTTGTCCAAGAACTACATAACCTTCGGGTTTCTCCATATAAATTTCTTCTTCTAAATCACCATTTAGAAAAATAGTTTTAACATCCATTTGATGTACACCTCATTTGTAAATAGATGCAATGACAAATAAAATTCTAATAGAAGCAATTCTAGTAACCAGAGAATAAGCATCAAACTAATCCACATTATGTTTTTGCTTATAGCCATTAGCTATCAAGTATGCTTTATACTTATCTATTGTACCATCCGGTTTCAATTTCCTTTTAAACACTCATTTGCAACCAATAGGTTTAATCTTCAATGGAAGCCCAACTAATCCCCAAGTATAATTAGACATAATAGACTTTAATTCATTATTAATGGCTTCCTACCAAAACGGTGCATCTACGGATTTAATTGCATCATAATAACTTACAGGTTCATCTTCAACAACATAGGCAAGGAAATCATTATCATAATCCTTTTCCTTCCTAGCTTCTTGCTCCTTATTTCTTGCACATCATCAACAAAGTTATTAGAAGTTTCAATAGAATTACGCAACACTTTGTCCTTGTTTTTCAAACGAAACATATGCTCAAAGAAATTGGCATTTTCATATTCAATAATAGTATATGATTCTAAGATATCACTTTTGATGACAAGAAATCTATAGCATAAACTATTGCAAGCATAACCAATAAACACACAATCACATGTTCTAGAACCAAGCTTTCTCCTTTTAGGCTTGGGTAGCATGACTTTAGCCAAGCACCCCTACACTTTGAGGTATTCCAACCATTCCGAAAGCTCATAAGGAGTTTTATTGGTTTTCTTATGAGGTTCCTTTTTTTGAATATGGCAAACTGAAAGAATGGCCTCCTCCTACATGTTGGAAGATAGCCCGGAACTAAAAGTGAAGCATTCGTCATCTCTTTAAGTGTTCAATTTTTCCTTTCAACTATTCCATTAGATTCAGGTGAATAAGGTGGAGTTACCTCATGTATTATGCCATTTTGTTCACAAAAATCCTTTAAAGGATTAGACTCGTATTCACCACCTCTATTGGTTCTAAGTCTTTTAATCCTTTTATTCTTTTGGTTCTCAACTTCACTTTTATACTTTATAAACATCCCAAAAGCTTCATCTTTGGTTCTTAGTAAATAAAATTTAGTGAATCTAGAGTGGTCATCAACAAAGATCACATAAAATCTTTTACCACCTCTAGTCATGGTGTGTTTTAAATCACCCAAGTTGTGATGTATCAATCCAAGAAGCTCGGTTTCTCTTGTTATGGATTTACAAGATTTCTTGGTGATTTTAGTTTCGGAAAAAAATTTCACATTTGTCCATATTAGCTTCACTTAGTGAATTAATGATTCCACATTTTTTCATTTTCTTTATATGGCCAAGATTAACATGTCCAAGTCTACCATGCCAAACATCAATGGATTCAACTAAGTAAGCACAAGAAGATGAACCACTTTCATTAATAACTTGATCAACATTAAGTATAAAGAGAACATTATCATCATAGCCCTTACCAACAAAGGCTTCATTTTTAGTTAAAGTAACTATGCCACCATCAAATAAAACTTTAATACTAGCCTCATCAAGCAAATGTACCGAAATGAGGTTGTGTCGAAAGTGAGGTACATGAAGGACATTATTAAGTGAAAGAGTTTTACTAAAAGTTAGCTTTAAGAGTACCTTCCCTTTACCACTCACCGACAGGGACCTATTGTCCCCAAAATAGACACATTTGGTGCCTTTCACCATAGAAGTGTAGGAACTAAACTCCTTTTTGAATGCACTAACATGCCTTGTGCAAGCCGAATCAACTACCCATCCTTTCACTTTTGTCACCAAATGTGCCTCACACACCACCGCCGCAATGATCTCTTCGGTTTCCACCATATTTGCCTTATTTGATGTTGAGCCTTTGTTGTTGTTCCTATTGTTGTTGAAGTTGCCTTTTGCCCTACATGTTGCCGCATAATGACCTATTTTGCCATGAATAAAACAATTACCTTTTTCTTTTGAATTTGAGGATTTGGGCCATTTTTATTATGAAGTTTTACTTTTTCCTTAAAGTCATGTTTCTTATTATGTTGTGAAGGTCTAGAAGGTCCTCCCTCTACAACATTAGCCTTGGCAGTAAATTTCTTAGCTCTAGAAATTTTTTCTATTATCCTATATGTTTCTACAATTTGAATATTGACAATAGTTTGTTGAAGATTCAAATAGGTTCTATGGTGGCTATATTGGTGTTTATACTCTTTCTAAACGCAAGGCCATAAGCCACAAACTTCTCGGGTAAGACATCACCTTCTTTAGCTAGGTTGGACACTAATTTTTGAAAATCCTTAATTTGGCTAGGAACATTTTTTTCCTCAACCATTTGAAAAGACATAAATTTAGCCGTCGCAAACTTTTTAGCACCCTTTGTGGGTGTAAGCACCCGTGACGTGGGTCATCCTCGCTATTGGGTGAGCACGCCTTGGCCTAGAGTGGACCATGAAGAAGGGTGTAAAATGGAGTCACCACCTAGTTTAGGTCTAGGAACCATAAATATAGCGGCCTTTATGGAAAGATTGATCTTTACCAGAGCATGTATCCAGAGTTTAGGTATCGGGATGCGAAGGTGTCAAGCACCCAACCTCCCCCCGACTCGTAAGTCAACTTCCACTCATTATGTTCCAAGTCTTGATCTCATTAAAGGCATATTTAACACATTATTCAAACTCTCTCTCACACACACACACACTAGCATGCATCTAAATCAATCAACATGGCATAATCATCCCCAAACCTAACATTCATCTATCATGAAATTTAAAGAGCATATCCAAAGGCAGAAACATCCAAGGTAGATCAGGATAAACATACTATAGCATCTAAACACCAAAAACGTGGGATTCAATCAAGCATAGTTATGTTCATCAACCATATCCAAATTTATCACTAAGATCCAATGCATGTTCATGTGAATGCATGACTTACCTTACTTACCTCACTGCATCACAGCACCTATGTATCAATGCATGTTCATGGTATTCAAACAAACTAAAACCCTAATAAGCATAAAAGAGATAAAACAAAACAGAACAAGTTAAAAACAGAGAGACAGAGACTCAAAGACAAACAAAACAAATTAAACAGAGGCTGAAACATGTGAATAAAATGAAAGGAAAACAAGCAGGAAAAGGATTAGGGTTTCTGGGCAGAGATATGAATGCACATATATAGGACATGCGTACATAGCCCATCTATATGCGTACGTATACTATGAGTATACGTATGCATGCAAGCTACATGCACACACATACACGCCCTAAGAACCATAACCTAGAAACTACAGAATAGAAACACAAAAACAAAGAATCTAACAACCTATAAAGCTCAAAATATAAACATAAAGTAAACCTATACTAAACAAACATACTATAAACAACATAAACTCATAAAAACACAAAACAACAAAGAAAATCAAAGAAAAGCGAAAAGCCAAAGTTAGAAACTTTACCTCAGCACTAGAATTCTTTAGAGCTTGATTTTGATTGTTCCCCTCAGTCAATCTAATAACAACCAATTCAAAATAAGTAAGTGAACTTCAGAACTCAAAGATCAAGACCAGAAAAGGTCCTAATCAAACAAGATTGACTTGAGGATGTTTTGTGAAAAAACTCTCTCTTTAATTCACTATTTTCTAGTGAATCTTGTGTGTTTTACCACTGGAATTTGTCCTCTTTGAAAAGTACCTTTTATGGCTTTTATAGTTGAACAATAAGGGTTTGAGGCAGCTCCCAAATGATGTGAGATTCATTTCAAACCAAGTTTAAATATAGAAAACTTGCCTTTCACAGTTTCTAGAAGCCTAGCATGCATGCACATGCACGTGTATGCGTATGCATGCATGAAGCATGCATACGTAGAGCTTGAGCATGCGTATGCACACCCTAGGGTTTTAGTGGCCTTTCTTTTCCAAAAATAGTTTGTTAGGTTCTAAGGTCTTAGGATTTTATGTATTTAGAACTCTAATTTGTAATGTTGGTAAACCATGATCAAAACAATGTATTTAGTCTTATTTAGGCTTGCTCAAAGTTGGTTTATTATTGTAAAGTTGGAGTCGAGTGGCTGCAGAAGTACTTGGGACTTTCGGCCTGGCTCGATCAATCGAAGGACAGGCTTAATCGATCGAAAATCGCATAGGTTGATTTTTCTGCAGAATTTCCAACTCAGCCCTACTTCATTAAACATTTAGGGTTTTATGTTTTTACCCTAGGTATTTAAACAAAACCCTAGCCACGTTTTTTAAGGTTGTCCATATTGTATTGTTGCTCATACATTGCTGTTTTGTGTGAATCTCTTGTGAGATCTTAGAGGAGTTTTCCTTTACACAAAACTTAGGGTTTTCAAGGTAGAGATGATTTCAACATCTTGAAGATCATTATAGTTGCAACCATTGGAACTTAAAGAAAAACAAGCGGGGAGCTTGTAGCTTATTGAAGAATTCAAAGAAAGAAGGAGTTCGTCGATTCGGAGCTTGCACGTGGTCGTGTCAGTAAGTTCTACTGGTGGGTAGCATTAGGAAGTCAAGCGGGGAGCTCGTAAGTCCTTTTGTAAGAACTTCAATTCTTTCCTAGTGAATTCTGTTTTGCCTTGAGGATTGGTGGGTCAAATCCTCCCCAGGTTTTTACCATGTGGTTTCCTGGGTGATTATATCATTGTGTTATTTATTATCCCGCTGCTTTATTTTTTTGATATGATTATTTGATTGCTTTAACCTAAAATTGCTTAATTTGACTAAGTAACAACTTGGCTAATTAACTAGGCTACGCAATCTGGTTGTTTTTAAGGGGTCTAAAACCCATCAAGTGGTATCAGAGTAGGTTGCTCTCTTGTTAGAGATTTTTTATCTCTGAGCTGATCCTTGACCCCAGTTGTCATGGAGCATGGACACTCTCTTGTTGTTCCTCCTCACTTTGATGGAAACAACTATGCTTATTGGAAAGTAAGGATGAAAGCATTCCTGAAATCAATTGATGAGAGGGTATGGAACTCCGTTGAATACGGATGGGAGAAGCCCACTACTCCTGTGAGTGAGTGGCAAACTTCTCAGAAAGAAGCAGCTGCATTTAATAGCAAAGCTATGAATGTCATCTTCAATGCTGTTTCAATGGACGAATTTAAGAGGATCTCAAATGTTGAGGTTGCTCATACTGCTTGGAAAATCTTCCAAACTGTGCATGAAGGCACAAAGGCAGTCAAGATCAATAAACTACAGCAATTGACTTCCAGATTTGAAAGCATTAGAATGTCTGATGATGAATCTTTTGATGAATTCTATGCTAAATTAAATGATACTGTTAATTCTGCTTATAATTTGGGTGAAGTCTATGATCAACCTAAAATTGTTAGGAAGATACTTAGATCTTTAACTGAAGACTTTAGACCCAAAGTGACTGCCATTACTGAAAGTAAGGATGTGGACTCCATCCCTGTGGATGAGCTTGTAGGATCTCTTCAGTCCTATGAGTTTGACCTACCCAAAACTACCAAATCCAAATCAATGGCTCTTAAGTCTATTGATGATGTTGAGGCTGGTGGATTTGATGATGAGCTCTCTGCTACAGAGATAGCTTACCTTGCCAAGAACTTTAGAAATTTTCTTAGAAACACTAATAGGAGGGAAAGGAATACCAACACTGTTGAACCTAGAAACCTTAGGAAGAATGATCCCACTAAGGTGAATAACTTTGAAAAACCTAGAGAAAAAGTAGGTCAATCTTCAAATAATTCTTTGGGTCCTCAGTGTTTTAGTTGTTAAGGGTATGGTCATGTCAAATCTGAATGTCCTACTTTCTTGAGAAATAAGGGTAAAGCTATGGCTGTAACCCTTAGTGATAATGAGGTTTCTGATGATGAGTCCAGTTGTGACGAGGATGGAAACTTCATTGCTTTCACTGCTACTGCTATAGTCAATGAAAGCATATCTGCTGAGGAGAACCCTTCTGATGGGGAACTCTCTGAAGATGCAGATCTTCAAGAGGCCTATAACAAACTTTGCAAAGTTGCTGCAAAGGATGCTATGAATGTTGAACTTGGCTTAAAGAAAATTGAATCTCTTGAGCTTGAAAAGAAGAATTTGCTTGTAAAATTGTTTGATGCTAATGATCTTTTGAACAATGTTAAATCTGAAAACATGCTTTTGCTTGATAAAGTTAAAACTTTGGAACATGATTTATCTGTTGCTAGATCTGCTAGTGCTAAACTTAATCGCATGCTGAATGTTCAAAAGTATCCTTCTGATAAATCTGGGTTAGGATATGTTGAAAGCATCTTTGATTCTGGACCCCATTCCATAAATTTTGTTCCTTCTTCTTCTTCTGAACCTATCATGAGTAAGGTTGTGAGTGAAACTGTCAAACCCCCTGTGAGTGAGGTGGTTAAACCTGTAGAAGTTTCACCTTCTAGGAAGATTAGGATTGATGTGAGAAAGTCTAAACCTAAGGATTCTACCCCTTCTAAGGACAAGATGCATAGTAAACCTGCTTGGGTTTGTCATTATTGTGGTAAGTCTGGACACATTCGTCCTAACTGTTACAAGCTTCAAGCTGTTAAGAGAGCAAACAAACCAAAAGTGCCTGTGCCTCAAGCACAAGATCCTATGGCACTAATTGTTGAATTGGTAAATGCATTAAACCTTTTTTCCAATCCTGGAGTTGGAAATCACTCGAATGTGAATAAGAACTCCAATGCTCGTGATGCATCTAAAAAGTTTTGGATGCAAAAGACTTGAACTAACTGAGTCTTTCTAACATGGTCCTTGTGCTTCATTGCTCTATCCTCTGTGACCATTGTTCTTTGGTTTTTTGTGTTTTTTTTTTGTTCTAGGACTTGCATTGCATTACATTCATGCATTTCATTCTAGGATTTATTTGTTTTTCTCTTTTAGTAAGAATTTAAAAAAAAAAAAAAAAAAAAAGGAAAGCAAAAACTATGTTTGACATTATTTTTCTTGATTTTTGAAAACGAGGTTGGTCAATCTTTTTACACATATCATGTCTTGTGTACCTTGTTTAACTTTGATGAGCTTATTTACTGCACTTGACTAGTTGAAACTTTGTAGTGCATGTTGTGTGGGAAAGATGTGTGTGGTTTTAATCACTTTGCCTTAATCATGAAGTCACATGTTCTTTGACTGTCGGACTTGATCCTTTTGAGAAAGGCATAAATAACCATCTCACCATTGTTCACTAGCCAATCATGAACACCTTAGTGCATATCATACGATTTAGTGCTCAAGAAAGTGTAGCACATGCACAAAAAGAACATAAGGTGTAGCCTCAATTAAATTAAAACTGGTGTGTACTATTAGGCTTGATGCCAATTCACTTAATTCAAACCGGTGTGTACTATTAGGCTGAATGCCAATTCACATAAATAAGAGGCAAAAATGCAAGAAACTTACATGATTGCAAGCTTTTGTTCTAGGAGATGTGAGAGTTATAGGATGTAACTCTTTAGGTGATAGTCTCTTTTAAATTCTATGTGATGAACTGTGTAGACTTTGTGTTTGATTGCTATTCACATATCACCTCACATGTATCTCAAGTTTTTGCTAGTATCACACACTTCACAAGTTACTCTTTGTTAAACACTGTACATGCTAGTGTGTGTGTTTTTTGGTCTGACCAACCAAGCTTAAAAATATCTTGAGAATTGTGCAAAACATATTTGCTGCTTAAGGAAATTCAATGGAGAATGATTGAAACTTGTTTTTGAGAAGATTGGGTTTAAAAAATTTGGGTTTTTGAAAAAGTATTCCATTTCATACTCATGCATTTTGTTTTCATTGATCAAATGCTTTGAGAAGTTGGTTTTAAAAATTTGTTTTGTAAATTTCAAAACTGTGATTTTTTCTCAAAATTTAGTGAGCCTCTGCCCATTTCGATCGATCTATTCTGATTTTCGATCGATCGAAAAAGTGCCCTAGTTTGTTCTAAAATGACTGTTTCATTCGATCGATCGAATGTAATTTTCGATTGATTGAAGATCGTGGAGAAGCTTTTTTTAAAAGATCAGATCTGACTTTTTCAAACGTTTTTTCAAAAAGTTTTCAACTTTTTCTTCTCTCTCTCCGAGTTGGCAAGGCTCCACATAGAGATTTTTGTCGTTTTCCTCCGGATTTTTTGCAAAATCTCTCTTTCCTCAAGCCAATAAGACTCTTTTGCCCTTCCTTTTGATTTTATTTTCATGATTTCATGCATAAATCCACGCATTTAAGGGAGATTTTCAGACTTTGCATAAATGGGATTTTCTGTTGATTTAAGCTCTATCTTGTGCAATTGATCATTGAGTTTTTGTGGGGACACATCATTAACATGATTCTTACCTGTTGATTTGATCAATTTTGAGTTTGGTGAAAAATTGAAAATTCTAGGGTTTCTAATTGATCCGATTTGGGGCTTTTGTGAAATTGAGTTTAATTGATGAAATTGGCTTGTTGAATTGATGAAATTAGTTATTCTAATCTGTTTTCAACATTGTGTAATGATTAATTCATCAATTTGTTGCAAAATTTTTCAAGTGATTTTCAAAATTTTTTAGGGTTTTTGTTAGAAACTCTATGTACGAGCTAATTTTGTGTAATTGAACTTAATTTGAATTGTGCTTACTGCATTAGTTCATGCATCACAACATTGTTATTGTTCATGCATCATATAGATTTTTGTTCTATATTTTCTCTTGTGCTAACTTGCAGTCTGCCCTTAGTTTTGTTTTCTCTTGTTTTTTTGGTTTTCATTTTGTGTCTTTGTCCTTTCCTTAGCATCATGCCTAGGAAGACTAGAGCTCTTAGGACTATTCCTTCCCCTTCTCCTTCCCCACCTTCCTTTGACCGAGAGAGGTTTCCGAGTGAGAAAAACTAAGAGATTTATGAGAAGCTCAATCTTCAGATGAAGATTTGGGCTGAGCGTTCTGTTATACTAGATGAGCTTGATCCTGCCATTAGGGCAAACTTTGAGCGTAGGGGCTGGTTACCCTTGTTGGATGTGTCTGATCCTCCTCCTCCGGCTACCTTGATTAGAGAGTTCTTCTCGAACATCTCTATCTGCGTCTATGATTCCAACACTCTAGTTAAAAGTTAGATACGAGGCGTAGAGTACTCCATTACTCCTCAGGTAGTGGCTGATGCTCTAGGGGTACCGTTGGTTAGTCATCCTGTCTATCCTTATGCTGAGTCTCCCGAGTTGAGCGATGTTTTGTCTTACATCACTGGGACTATTGTCCAGTGGGGTTCTGATCCTAGGATCACTTCTGCTGAGCTTTTTAGGTTGCACTATCTGTTCTTTAGGATAGCCTGTCATTCCATCTGGCCCATCTCTCATGTTCACACCATTCTTCTCGAAAGGTGTGTATTTTTGTACGCTCTAGTTACTGATGCTCCTATTAGTTTTCCTCATCTCTTTCTTCGTTCTTTGAACGAAGTTTATAGGAGTTCATCTACTTTTCATGCTCTTGTGCACCCTATTTTTATTCATAGGATTTTGCTTTATCTTGATATTAGTGGCTTCCCTTCCTCTGAGCCCGTTCATGTTATTGGTCCCATAGGTGCGTCTTTTCTTAGACAGAGGGCTGCTCATTTACGAGCTAGTTCTAAACACCCTAGGTCTGAGCCGTCTAGTAGTGCTCCTCCTCCTCCTTCTTCTTCTACAGGTCCTGCTAGTGAGGATGTTCCTGATCTTGATGATGCTGTTGCTGCTGTTCCTCTACCTCCTTCGGATGACTTCGATGTTCGTCGTACCCTGGAGATTGTCATGACCGTTCAGGCGGCTCATGGTCAGATTTTGGTGGATTTGCTAGACGAGATTCGTGCTCTGCGAGCCGACTTTTCGCGTCTTTATTCACCCTCACCACCTCCTTTTGATGGCAACTTGTAATTGCCCTTTGGCATTCCGTCACAAAAAGGGGGAGTGGAGTTTTGACTTGTAGAGGAGTTTTTGTAGTTAGGGGGAGATTTTTTTTGAGATTTTTGAGGAGCTTGTGGAGTTTTTTAGATTGTATCTAGGTGCTTTACTTTGTATATCATTTTTGGGGATATTCATGTTAGGGGGAGTAACATTGATTGATATATACATGATTTTATTTGATTCTTGTTGTCTCATGATTCACTGCTTAATTGATCTACATTTATGAGTTGTTCACTGATATACGTCTTTATTTTGTGTTGTGTGAATCTTACAAGAATGTTATACCTGTTTATATACTATTTTCTGTCACATATGTGTTTATGCGTTTGTTGAGTATTTCAGGAATATAAAGGTGCATTCAACTTGGCTGCTGTCTACACTTGCAACTAATGGATAGTAGTTAGGATTGAATTTGGTTTATGAGCATTACTTTTTGTAAAGGGCTTTTTATTGTAAACTTTGAGCATTTAGTTTGTGTTTTGTCACGGATTGCCAAAGGGGGAGTTTTTTAGGTTCTAAGGTCTTAGGATTTTATGTATTTAGAACTCTAATTTGTAATGTTGGCAAACCATGATTAAAACAATGTATTTAATCTTATTTAGGCTTGCTCAAAGTTGGTTTATTATTGTAAAGTTGGAATCGAGTGGCTGTAGAAGTACTTGGGACTTTCGGCCTGGCTTGATCGATCGAAGGACAGGCTCGATCGATCGAAAATCGCACAGGTTGATTTTTTTGCAGAATTTCCAACTCAGCCCTACTTCATTAAACGTTTAGGGTTTTATGTTTTTACCCTAAGTATTTAAACAAAACCCTAGCCACGTTTTTGAAGGTTGTCCATATTGTATTGTTACTTATACATTGCTGTTTTGTGTGAATCTCTTGTGAGATCTTAGAGGAGCTTTCCTTTACACAAAACTTAGGGTTTTTAAGGTAGAGATGATTTCAACATCTTGAAGATCATTATTGTTGCAACCATTGGAACTTAAAGAAAAACAAGCGGGGAGCTTGTAGCTTATTGAAGAATTCAAAGAAAGAAGGAGTCTGTGGATTCGGAGCTTGCACGTGGTCGTGTCAGTAAGTTCTACTGGTGGGTAGCATTAGGAAGTCAAGCAGGGAGCTTGTAAGTCCTTTTGTAAGAACTTCAATTCTTTCCTAGTGAATTCTGTTTTGCCTTGAGGATCGGTGGGTCAAATCCTCCCCAGGTTTTTACCGTGTGGTTTCCTGGGTGATCATATCATTGTGTTATTTATTATTCCGCTGCTTTATTTTTTTGATATGATTATTTGATTGCTTTAACCTAGAATTGCTTAATTTGACTAAGTAACAACTTGGCTAATTAACTAGGCTATGCAATCTGGTTGTTTTTAAGGGGTCTAAAACCCATCATAGTTTATTTGTTGCAAAATTAAGTTATATTTTTCATAACAACCTCAAGTCAATTTTCATTTGATTGGGCCCTAAACCAACCTTGGGCTTTAGAATTTTAGCATCATTAGGAAACAGGGGCTTAAGTTGTAAGGGGTACAAAATGCGGTGTCTACAGATGCCCCTCTTTTGATTCATGAGCTCCACTAATGGAATCAAAAGAATAAGAGACAAAATATTTCGTTTTGACGTACAGCTTAGGCCCAACCCACACACACAGCAAATAATATGCATACATGGGGTGGGGTGTAACTCTGCAGAGTTGCATGAGATTCGTATATTCAAAATCCCACAGGTCTTACTCGGGAAACAAGCAACAATAGGTTCACTACCCAAGAACTTGGTTTGCCAATTGCAAGCAAAAGGTGAGTGACTCACTATCCAAAAGTCACTAAAAAAGAATAACAAACATGACCAACAGCCACAACCATCAACCAAACAAACAAGGTACTCTTACAAACTAAAAGGATACATATTTGTGGTGTCCATTTGGGGCTCTTGCCTCAAACTTCTCTGGTTGGCTTTCACCTCTAGGTAGTTTTTGTCTCTATCTCAATCTCTTCTAATCTTGCGAGGCTCTAGCCTTTATCTCAACCTTTTCTATTCTAGGTGGCTTACACCTAGATTCTGGTGTACATGTTCAATTCCAAGAAGGAAATGTACTCAAGTTCTATATTCTTCTTTTCTCTTCTTGTCTTGGGGATCTGTGCTTGCATATTCAATTCCTAAAGGATATGTGCATAAGTATGGTGATGATCTTGAACCGAAAGCTCACTTGAGGGGCTTCCCAACATGCATGGGGGTTTACTCGATGATTCCGACTCATGAGGAAGTTTTCATCAATATCTGTCGACTTTCGAGGAAGTCTTAGGTGATGTATGATCCATTGGAGAGATGACTCGCTGAGGAGTTTGTGTTAGTGGTTGTAACTCACAAGGGAGCTTTCTTAGCAATCCTTGACTTACCGGGAGACTTACGGGGAAGTCCTTGATGATTCTAATTTGCCCGGGAAAATATTTCCATTTGTGACTCACGAGGGAGTTGTCTTGACATTTCGACCCTAACAAAGAAGTCCTTGATGATTTGAATTCATTTGGAGAAAATTCTTCTCTTGGTGACTCACTGGGTAATGGTTCAACTGTAGGTTGGTAAGGTACTTGGAATTCCTTATTTGTAACCGCTTGATTTGATAATAGTGGAGTTTCGGGAGTGGTGACCTGAAAATCACCCGGTGGGGTTTTTGCCGTTAGGGTTTTTCCCCATTCGTGAACAAATCACCGTGTCATTTATTTTCCGCTGCATATTTAGTTATTCGGTGATTTGTTTGTGCTGCCACGTATTTGCATGTTAAATTGATTAATTAATAACTTGGCTAAATTAATTAATTAGTTTAAATCACAAGGGGTCATTCAGTTTGTGGCCTATCAGGCTCAAAGCCAGCTGCACTCACCAAAGCCTTGGTACCCTTTATCAAGGCTTGATACCACGCAAAGATGCGACTAACACTGCCCCAACCAGAGAAAGGAGGTAAAGCCTGTGAAAGACAAGAAAATGAGCATAAGAATCATGATTGGATAAGAAAAATAAGTGAAAAAAAAAATCAAACTGGGGGAAAAATAAAGTTTCTAATTGCCAACATGTGTACGCAAGACCTATGTATGCATATGCAGGGTCATAGCCTGTGTATGAATGCTGGGGCATACGTCTGTATGAACTGATGAACACGGATGCATACGCATGAATACTGGCTGGGCACGCATGCGTACGCATAAATGCAGACATGAAATGTTATTCGACAGTTTCTGCATGCCATGGATCAAATCTTGTCCTGAACATGTTCCTACCCTTCTTGGGACATCAGGTTTTCATCTAAACCCATCCCACAATGAAATCCAAGAATTTACAAATCCAAAAACAGATTAAAATAGAAGATCGAAGCAAAAATTGAAAATGAGAAAATTTTGAAAAACTTACCAATCTGGCCTGTGCGCCCTTCAAAAGATGGTTTTGTGACCTGAAGATCAGTGGAGGGGACTGTAACCTTATAGCTCCATCCCAACGGGTGAGATTGAAGACTTCTGTCATGAGGTATTTTTTTGTTTTGGATGCCATTCGAGAAGATGAGAGAGTTTGAGAAAAGAAGAGAGTTTCAGATTGTAAGGCATGAAGGAGTGAGAGAGAGGTAGAAGATTTTTGTAGAGAAAGAAAGGGAGTTGAAGGGTTGTAGGGAAAATGAAGAAATGAAGAAGATGAAGAGAATAAGAAGAAGAAGAAACGGTGGGTAACTGTTTAGAAAAATGAAGAAGCGGGAAAGGCACCTGGTGGCTAAACTACATGTAGTTTAGACCTTTATTAAACTACATGTAGTTTAGTATAAAAAAATAAAAATAAAAATAAAAGTTCTTTAGAATATCCCCAGTGGACTCCCAGAAGATGGGAAATGATGGAAATACATTTCTTTAGAATTTCCCCAGTTACAGAGATGCACTAAAATGATGGAAATACCCTTCAGTGGGTTAGAAGACATAGAAATGTTAAAATGTTCCCTAGCAAGTCAGAAGGCTTGAAACCTTGTTTCTTGAAGTATTAAAAACACCTAGAACTACCCAATTACAAGTATAGTGCGTTTTGTCAAAGGATTAGCCAATTTACATAAACATTATGACATATGTTCTTAACATGTGAACACATATGTCCTAACAATCTCCTCCTTTGGCAATCCGTGATAAAACCACAACAAACAAATGAACATATGAGAGAAGTCATAAATCACTCAACTCATATTCACTTGTTACATACAATAAAATCTATCCTAACACAAACTCTTGAAAAACTTTGCAAGAAGAGAGTTTATGGCAAGTAGACTTTGACAACCTGTATTTTTGAAACACTTTTAAACAAAACTCATCAAGGCATCTTGTGTGAAACAGAAATTAATTAGATTGCATACAAATATAAAGAACATGTGTATAAAGAGAGAAAAGAAACAACACATGAATAGATAGGTGAAATAGATAGGTGAAAAAGAAAAACATACATCCACATATATAGAAAGATAAGTACAATGTATGTAAAACTGGTCACAAGACCTCATATACAAGATCAATGTATCTATAAAGACTAGAAAAGAAAAAGATACATCAAAATCTCACTACATCCTCAAAAAATATGAACACTCCCCCTATCAAAAATGTCCTATACTAACTCTCCCCCTAAGATGACTACTCTCATAATCCAAAACTACTCCCCCTTTTTGTCACGAGTGACAAAGGGTAGAGTGTCATGTAGACATCTCATCAGTAGAGCTAGCATCTCCATCATCATCATCTGAAGCATCATCGTCATCACCATCATCATCATCATCCTCAGAATCAGAATCGGAAGCAACTGGAGGAGGTGGTGGAGGAGAAGCCTCAGTAGCAAAACCACCCATGGTCGCCTGCCGTCGTGCAATACGACCAACACGAACATTCACCTGATACAACTCAGTGGTGAGTGTATCAAGGCGAGCATCCATGCGCTGCAGCTGCGCCATAATATCTCCAAGAGATACATCGCCTGAAGAAGAAGGAGGAGCCGATGTAGATGGAGCTGATCTGGATGGAGCCGAACGGGAGGGAGGAGTGGAATCCGGCTGTCTCGACCTAAACTGTGCCTCACTACGTTTTACGGTAGCGGCATCTATGGCAGATATGTGTGTGAAGTGGTCGGACGAAGGGAAAGGGATGGAAAAGTGGCGTAGAATCCTCGTGATAGTGGAGGGAAAGATGAGCTTATCACGGGACGCCGCATCTAAATGAACATCTATGATAGAGAAAATGAAGTGAGAAGGAAAGTCTATCGTGAGATGCTCAAGTAGAGATAACAAAAATCGAGCACGAGGCTCTGTGATGGAGTTATAGTGAGAGAGAGGATGAAGTACAAAGGTCATCACCATGTTAAGGAACCTAGGACCTTTAGCAAAAGGTCTACATGATGTGTACTGATGCTCACCCCACTCAGAAGGGCGCTCACAAAAAGTAGAAATGAGCTCATCCTTGGACACAGTCCTCAGTCGCTCACAAGAAGGATAGTCAGGAAACTCTATCCTAGGAACCCTAAGCACATCCGCCATTAGCTGCGGTGTGACAGGGATGCGCGTACCTCGAACGCGAGTGAAAAAGAGAGGTACTGAACGATCAATCCCGTGCATGTTGGAGTAAAACTCCTGAATCAGCACGAGAGGACAGGTGACCGGGATGTCACACAGTGACCCCCATCCCCTACTGTGAATGACAGAGGGAAGGTCAGTGTCGGCGAAGTCCGCCAAAATGACTTGGCGTTCCGAATGAACACCTCGTCTAGAAAAGTTCTCAGTAAATGCCTTGTGGGCATCTCCATCACGGAACCGAAGGTTAAGAGGAGCAGAATCAGAAGAAGAGGAAGCTCCAAAACGCAGAGGGTTCCGAGCTAGAGTAGATTTACGTTTGGGTGCCATAGACACAACTAACGTAAAAGAATGAGAAAGAGATAGAGAGGGAGACAATCAGAAAAGTCCCAAACAGTTCAAATATGATAATATGTTGAACAAAAAGTACGTATACATGGGAATGCATGGGCATGTGACATGTAAACTTAAAAAGCATCATGGGCTCAGCCCAATCCAAACCTAGCAGCACACATACAAGAAACACACATCTAAATGCATGAAAAGATCATTCTAATGCACATGGAATGCAATGTATGACTTTTTAAAAACATTTGAGTGAAAAACCAACCCAAAATTTCAAGAAAAAACTTTTCAATTTTGAAAAACCCCAAAAATTTCAAAAAAATCCCAAAACCTAAGATTCAAATCATGAAATGCATGAAAAGGAATGGAAAAGAAGATCATACCACTTGATTTGAAGCAAGAAAAGCTGAAAATCACTTGGGATGGAGATTTGAGTGAAGAAAAATGCTTTGGGAAGATGAACCGCCTCGGACAGATCGAAGAGAGATCGAGAAAATGAGGGAGAAATCGCGACGAGAGCTTAAATAGGCACCTCAGTAAATCTCGACAGCTGAGGTGTCGAGAGGTGTCGAGGGTGCTGTCGAGGTAGGTGTCGAGAAATTGGCCTTCGACAGCTGAAGGTGTCGAGGAGGTATCGAGGTACCAAACAGCTGAACTGATACTGAAGCTCAATCGATCGACTAGGTGTCGAGAAGGTATCGAGGAGACAGAGAATTTCTCGATCGATCCACCAGGTGTCGAGGAGGTGTCGAGATTGCGATAAAAAAATGGCTTGAGAAGCTCGACAGATGATCAGGTATCGAGGAGGTGTCGAGCCAGCAGAGAAAAGCAGTTTTTCAAGAAGAGAAAAACGCAGACAAGTATGCAATCAAGACAAACACCTCAACCAAGATCCAACCAACATAAAAAGCTCTCAAAAATCATCTCTCAATGAAAATTTAAGCACATGAATCTCCCAAAAACACACACACACTAAACAAGTCTAACCAATTTTATATTTCAAAAATAAGTTATGACAGTTTAGTGAGCATACAAAAGTACATGTAAAACCTTTGTGATGGCCAAATCACATTATACCTGCACATGTATCAAAAGTAGCAAAGAATATAGCGTGTTGTGTGTGAAAAATATCGCAAGATTGCATATGTGTATACATGTTATGACGATCTGAGATATGAGAAAATAACTTTAACTCACACACTATCATAACTGTTTGATGGGGACTATCACCTTCGAGGTACATCCTATAACTCCCACATCTCCTAGAATACACGCTTGCAACCATTTTTAAAGCATTTTTAATCTTTTTGCTTTTTATTTTCTTTGCATATTTTCTTTTTAAACATATCATACATGGGCTTATGAGAAAGAAAAGAAATACCCATTGATATTTGACATTTCATTTTTGCTATGCCTAAGCACACAAATGTCATTGACATCACACTTTTGCTATGCCGAAGCATACATATGTCATTAATGATTGGCGGGCAATAGTGGTGAGATGGTTATTTATGCCTTTCTCTTAGGATTTTCTAGTCCTACCCGTCAAAAAGAGTGATATGAGTGTTAAGTTTAAGAAATAACCTAATCTTACTCATCACAAACAAGAGCCACAAAGCTCACTTGCTTAGTTGTGCATAAAGATGCTCATCTAAGTTACAAGAGATACAAAGTTTAGAAGACTTTGTTTCATTGGCCATCCAAGGTACACAAGTACCAAAGTACACAAAACACACACTGTTTTTGTATTTTTCAATTTTTCAATTTTTTTTTTATTTTTTTTAATGAAAAACAAAATAAACAAAACTGAAAGTAAACACACAAAGACATGTAAAAAAAAAACAATGCATAAAACTAGACTGACTCAGCAAAAATGCAAAACACACAAGCAATGCAATAAACAAGATAAACATGAAGGGAGAAGAAAGTGATAAAATCACTTAGAGTCCTTTTTCTTCCACACCTTGGAAGAACCTTTCCTTTGATTAAAACTTTGAACCAGTGGTGAGGGGGAGGAATTAAAACCGTTCAAGTTCGAAAGGAACATGAGGGCTTTCAGAAGATCTCCAAGAGGAGCAAGAGAGGATTGAAGCTGATTTTGGCTTCCAGATGCTGTCATACTGTTGCTCTGTTGGGTGGCTAGCCACTTGTAACAATTTGGTCGAGTATGACCGGCAGCTTCACAATGATAACAGAAATGCTGCTTCTTTTGTTTAGGCTTTTGAGAGTTAGCCTTCTTATCTTTAGGGATTTTAGCATCTTTCTTATCTAACTTAGGGGGTGCTCCTAAGATGGATTTACCCTTGTCTATGTTCTCACTAGCTAATTCAGTTTTAACCTCAATGTTTTCAATTTTAACAGTATCAGCAGGAGGAACAAAAACAGTAGAACTAGTAGAAGCAGAGTTAGAGAAAGAAAGACCATACCCTAAACCTGTTCGATCTGAAGCAGATTTCTGGTTGCTGAGCATCTCATCAAGTTTTGCACTTGAAGTCCTCTCTAGTTGAGCTCTGACTTGAAACAGCTCTGCTTCAAGCTTCTTGGTCTTCTCAGCCAGGAAGTTGTTCTCAAATCTCAGTGCTCCAATAGTTTGATTCGCCTCATCAAACTTTGTGGACAATTCTTCTCTATCAAGTTCCACTTCACTGAGCTTCTTGGTGGCCAGCCTGTATAACTTCTCATGCTTCTCTGAGAGCTTGTAAAGCTTCTCATAGGCTGAATGGATATCATCTTTGTCATCCATCTTCTCACATTCAGTGTCCACCAATTCTTCTTCTTCTTCTTCCTCAACAATCCCTTCAGTAGAATTGACTGAGGCAGTGAAGGCATTTAGGATTCCGTCATCCTCATTGTCGGAATCATCTTCAGGCTCAGTGTCACTCAGGGTTGCAGCAAGAGCCTTGCTCTTTCCAATGCTCTTCAGATATGTAGGACACTCATTCTTCATGTGTCCAAACCCATGACACCCAAAACATTTTAGTCCTGCCGGAACAATGTACTGACCACCATCCTTGGCATCCTTCCTTCCTTTGTCTTGGCTCTTGAACTGTGAAGAACTGGATTGCCTTCGGTCCTTGTCGAAGCTCCTCCCATTGGCATTCTTCATAAACTTCTTGAACTGCCTTGTAATGTAGGACTTCATCTTGGAATCTTCATCATCGGAAGACTCATCTGTATCACTGCTCTTCGCCTTCAGGGCCATGCTCTTGCCCTTGCTTGACTTGCCTATTCTTGATAACCCTAGCTCGTAGGTCTGCAAGTTCCCAACCAACTCAGTCAAAGGAATTTTATCAATGTCCTTTGATTCTTCAATTGCCGTAATCTTGGCATGAAATCTCTCAGGTAGAGATCTGAGCACCTTCCTTACAACCTTGGGTTCAGGGATGGTTTCCCCAAGATTGAAGGCTGAGTTCACTATGTCCTTAAGCTTAGCATAGAACTCATCAAACGACTCATCCTCCTCCATCTTTATCTCTTCAAAGCTAGTAGTGAGCCTCTGTAGCTTTGAATCTTTGACAGCCTTTGTTCCTTCATAGGTTGTCTGGAGGATGGTCCACGCCTCCTTAGCAGTTTCTGTTGAGGATATCTTCTTGAACTCCTCATTAGTGACAGCGCTAAATAGGGCATTCAACGCTCTGCTGTTGAAGTTTGCCGCCTTGATCTTGGCTTCATCCCAATCGGCCGGCGCTTCTTTTGGCTTGGTCCAGCCAATCTCAACAGCTTGCCACACCTTATCGTCTAAGAACTGCAAAAAAGCTCTCATGCGTACTTTCCAGTAGGCATAGTTAGTCCCATCAAATAAAGGAGGTATAATGAGGGATTGTCCTCTATCCATGACAGCAGGGGTCAATGGATCAACATAGCAAAGATTAACCTAATCAGAGTGTGCCTGCTCTGATACCACTTGATAGGCCACAAACTGAATGACCCCTTGTGATTTAAACTAATTAATTAATTTAGCCAAGTTATTAATTAATCAATTTAACATGCAAATACGTGGCAGCACAAACAAATCACCGAATAACTAAATATGCAGCGGAAAATAAATGACACGGTGATTTGTTCACGAATGGGGAAAAACCCTAATGGCAAAAACCCCACCGGGTAATTTTCAGGTCACCACTCCCGAAACTCCACTATTATCAAATCAAGCGGTTACAAATAAGGAATCCCAAGTACCTTACCAACCTACAGTTGAACCCTTACCCCAATACCCAATCGGACTTGATCTGTAGTGACAGTTCCCCCTTTTGATGCACGGCTCCCAAGTACGTGACTAACCAGATGCGCGGATCCCAGTACGCGACTTCAAACACCAACTTTAGAAAGAGAGGTTGGCTGCAAAGTTCTTCAGATCATCCTATGCAATGAAGATCAGGAAGATGCTTGGTCACAAAACCCTATGGTGCAAAGTACACAGCAACTTCTTAAAAAAGATGAACTAGGTCAAGAACTTCGTCTTAGATCACAATTTGCTTGAACAAGGATTGCTCAATGCTTATGCAACTTGTGTTTATGTTGACGGCTCTTAAAACACTCCTTAAATATGTTTAGGGTTAGAAGAAAAGAAGGCCCAAAAATACATTTACGGATCCCAAGAAAATCAGAACAGAATTCTGACTTTTTAATTCTCGACAGATAGCAGGTGTCGAGGTAGCTATCGAGCAGGTGTCGAGCTTTAAAAATTCTGCACTTCAACTTGCTTTTTCTTGGACAGACTTGATGACTTCAACACTTGATCTTGAAACCTTGTTTCTTGAAGTATTAAAAACACCTAGAACTACCAAATTACAAGTATAGTGCGTTTTGTCAAAGGATTAGCCAATTTACATAAACATTATGACATATGTTCTTAACATGTGAACACATATGTCCTAACAGAGCCCATCATGCGCTTACTTCCAGAGAGTTCCGCCAGTGGCATCTTGGTGTAAGCGCTTGTCGAGAGGTGGTGGGATACTACCCACACCTTTTACATTGTTGGGAGGGAGTTGACAGTGACTCCACATGACTTCCATCGGATGACCGGTCTGAGAGCTGATGGGTCCATCATTAACTTAAAGGCTGAGTCAGGCGTTCAACTAGGTGTAGACCTACTGGGGTGTAGGTATTCGAGCGGGCATATCCATTATTTTGACTTAAAGAGGAACTACAGGTCTCTTTCTCAGGCGACACCTGATGATTGTGCCTGGATGGCCAAGGCATTCTTGTTGCACATGTTAGGGGCATATCTGTTTGCCAATGGAGCGCAGACGATGTCTTTGAGGTGGCTCGCCCTCTTCCATGACTTTGAGCATGCACAAGAGGCAAACTAGGGCCAAGCTTGTCTTGCCTACCTCTACTCAACCATGGACACACTAAGCTAGGGGACTCTGTGCCAGCTGGTGTGGCCTTGGAGGCTCATTGAGGTTAGATCTCTTTCCGTTTCTCATGTAGCTTCCTAAATTGTACTTCGTAAATAAAAAGCCATTATAAATATTTATCAAAAACAGATTTATAACATATACAAGGTGATTAGACTAGGAGGTAGCAAGCACGACTACATAATTCAAATTAGCATCCATATCTGATACAAATATGTCAAGAAACCCACTTCTCTCTCTCTCTCTCTCTCTCTCTCTCACACACACAGTGAAACTAACCGCTTCTTACTACCAAATCCCCAAAATTTGCTTGCTTTTTTTTTTTTCTCTGTGTGACTGAGAGAGAGAGAGAGAGAGAGAGTCAATATATTAATACACTCTCTCTTTCTCTTTCTTTCTCTCTCTCTCTCTCTCTCTTTCTCTGCTGGTTTCTTTGTCTCTCTAGTCTCTTTCTACTTGTTTGTTTTCTCTCTATCTAGTCTCTTCTTCTACCCTTCAATATTAGACCATACTGTTGTACTCTATTTCAGTGTCCACTCTCTCTCTCTCTAAAATAAAAAGTCTGTCTAGTCCTCTGGCCTATGATGCCATACCCGTCCTGCTACTTTTTTTCTCCAGTGATGCGGGATAAACACTCCTACTTGGCCCACCAAATTTTCATCCATCAAATATGTTTTCTTTTATTTCAACAGGTTTTAATGGTATAGTACAGTCAACATACATTATACATACATACATTCTGTAGGGTTTATAAGTAGTGATGACATCTATTTATTTTGGGGGTTACTACTTTTTTTTTTGCTAACTACTTTACTTACTACTAGTAATGTTCTTTCTTTAATCCAGATAGTGTAGGATGTAGTTTGTTATTATATTAGAAGAATGATGTCATAATGAAAAGTTATTACTTATTAGCTATTAGACAACTACAAATCATAGTAACACTTGTTATATAGAGCAAACAACAATAATAATCAAAATAACACTTCTAAATCAAATAAAGTATCAAACGCCAAAAGCTTTATCATTCAACTTGTTGATATTTTTGATATTTATAACTTTTTTTTTTTTTTGAGAAGGTGATATTTATAACTTAGACATCCAATATTCAAATCATTTTCTATTATAATTAAAAGATATATTATCAAACAACATATACCTTCAGTTCAAGGGGAAAAAAAAGTTTGGCTTACTTCTAGTACTTTGTTAACTAGACATATCTTTTTATTTTAAATATACAATGACAAATAGTAATGAGTTTTAATCTTCGCATTTTATTTAGTTAATGGGTGATGTGACAATCTCTTTTAAAAAAGTACTAGAAGTAGATCAAACCAAATATATATATATATATATATATCAAACAACAAATGCCAATTTAAAATAATTTTACTAGTAACATGATTATTTTACACGATAGTACAAAAACTAGCTTTTTGTGGCATAAATGGAGTCTTTTCTTCTTTTGATGGATGGGATTGCACTATGAATGGTGGAAACAATTATAATGACAGCATATGAGTTTCAATCATGATCAATGAAAAATAGAAACATGTACATTCGATAAGAAGGAACTGGTTTACCAAAAAAAAAAAGATAAGAAGGAACTGTGTAAAAAGATAATAGAAAAAATATCTGTTATCATACCTATGTGATAAATTAAGACATTCATTTTCTAAAACATTCATTTTCAATTAATCCATCCCCCCCCCCCCCCCCCCCCTTAGAAACCATCCCTATGAGAATTGGGAAGGAAAAAAACTAGCTATATAAAGGGTGTGTTTGTGTTACCTGTTATACATTTATAATTATATTTTTCATTAACAAAAGTTTTAATATAACTTCTTTTAAGTTTTAACCATTGATTATTTCAATTGAATGGATCAGAGACTCTCTCTTTCTGGAAAAAAAAAAAAAAAATTTAATAGAAAAATCACTATTGTACTTTTTTTAATAGGAGTAACCTGACTTCACTATTTGCCAATTTTAAGGCAAAAGAAAGTGTTATATAAACTCAAGTTATTGATTATAATTTTTTTTTTTTTTTATAAAAAAAAAAAGCAGTTTTATACCTCATAATATAGAAAAACAACTTTGAAATAGCTTTGTTATAGTTTAAAATATCAACTTATTTTATAAAAAATACATACAAATCTATGCAAAAGAAATGCCAAAATTAACAAAATAACTTGAGATTAAAAGAGATATTTAAGTGACCTTTCCCCACCCCTTTATACCGAGTACCTAAAAAGTCAAAATCCTAAAAATTAGTTGAAATATCTCCTAACTCTAGAATCTTTTCAAAATCATAATCACCCATTAATTTCTTAATTCTCTCTTAAGTAAATCTCTTAATTACTTTGTTAATTTTAGCATTTTTCTTTATGCTTGTCACATAAAAACAAAAAATAATGGCATGTATTGTTAAAAAAATTTATTTCTCTCAAAAAATAATATATTCATCACATTTTTATAATAAATTTTAAATATTAAATTATTATTAATTCTAATTTCAACTTACCACTATTATTATTATTATTTTTTTTACCATAACAACAGAATTTGCTATAAAAATATCTTCTTCTTTTCTTTTCTTTTTTTCTGTCTTTTTTATGATTCTTTTGTTGCTTTGAATTTTTTTTTTGGTAAAGAGGAAATAAAATTCAACTAGAAAAAGGGAGCCAACTCAGGACACAGCCTGTTACAAGAAACACCATGATAGTCAGCCTCAACAAAGGAGACCAAGTCCACGGGAGGAATAGAATGGATAATAAAATCTAAATCTTGAGTATGGCCAGAATTCGCTAACCGATCCGCACATTTATTAGCCTCTCTAAAGATATGCTTGATACGGACCTGAGGAAGCTGGGAGATCAGGTGCTTACAGTCATCAAATAATGGAGAAATCACTGAGTTTCTATGGTTGGGGTTCTTCAGCGCATCAACAAGAGCCTTTGCGTCAAGCTCAATGATAATGGCAGAGGGATTCACCTGTTGACAAACCATTAGACCATCACGAAGAGCCCAAATTTCTGCAGTGAAGCTATTCACGTTGCCTAGCTTCCTAGCAAAGCCAATCACCCAGTTTCCCAAGTCATCTCTGATTAAACCTCCCCCAGCTGCCGTACCCAACACTGCATTCCAAGATCCATCCGTGTTTAGCTTCAACCACCCCACCTCCGGCTTTTCCCACTTCACTTGCCTGAGCACCATTCTCTTGTTACGACTGGGATTAAAGGCACAAAGAAAGAACTCAGAGGCCTGAGCTGAAATAACCTTAGCTAGGTTCAGGTTGACACTCTTGCTGTTGAAGACAACATGGTTTCTTTGCTTCCAAATTGACCAAAGGCAGAAAGAAAATAAAGTATTCCAAGGGATACCCACTGCATTTTGAGAGGACTTAATACCTCCATTGGTGATTAACCACTCCTTGATGTCTTGAGAAAAAAAAGAAGAGTACAAGCAGTGTATGCCTAATTGGCGCCATAAGGATTCCACCAATCTACAGTCTCTGAGAGCATGAATGATAGTTTCAGCTTCTGAATGGCATAACGGGCAGGTAGTATCAATAGCAATTCCTCTCTTGGCTAGACATTCTTTGACGCCAATACTCTGCTTCATACACTTCCAAATAAACAATTGAATTTTAGGCAGAGATGGGAGCTTCCAAATCCAAGAACCTGGGAATGAACCATTACCTGGAGAGTCTATTGCAAGGAGATAGGCACTACTCATGTCAAAATCCCCTTTTGAAGAAAACTTCCAAGCAAGTTTATCACTGCACCTTGCCACACGAGGAACCGGGACGGCTTGAATCTCAGCTTTAACTTCAGGAGGAATCTCAAATGGAATATTAGACCAATTCCACCCAGTGGGAGAAAGCACATCTTTAATTTGCAAGTTAACCGAGGCTTGCGGAAGCGGGCCTTGGATTTGAGACCTGATGGGACCAAGGCTTGACCAATTATCCAACCAAAAATTAAGGCTGCTTTCGTGGCCCAGAATCCATTTAACCCCTTTTTTGAAAACTCCTTCCCCCTTCTTTAAACCTTTCCAGATCGAGGAACAAGGAAGTCTCACTTCATTTCTTGAGCTGAGCCGAAGCCTATTGCAGTACTTGAATTTAAGCACCTTTGCCCAAGGGGCATTCTCCTCTTGGTGGAACCTCCAATTCAGCTTGGCTAGGAGTGCCGTGCTTCTTCCTTTAGCAGATTGTAACCCCAGTCCACCAGCCTCCTTAGGATTTGTCACCTCACCCCAATTAACCCAATGCATCTTCCTAGCATGATCCGTTGTCCCCCAGAGAAAGTTTCTATTCACCCTGTCAATACCATTAAGGATTTTGCTTGGAAGAGAAGCATACTGCATCACATAGTTCGGAATAGTAGAAGAGGAAGCCTGGATGAGAACCACCCAGCCAGCCATAGAAAGTAAATTTGCTTTCCACCCTGCCAGCTTCTTCTTGACCCTATCAAGCACAAAGTCAAAATCATGATTACGGTCTCCTGCATGCTTTAACGGGAACCCCAGATACTTTCCAAGATTAGGAGTTGAATTAAACCCAAGAATATCATAAAGGAGATTCCTTTGATCTGACCCCACATTGGGAGAGAAAAACACATGAGACTTAGCTTCACTCACCCTCTGCCCAGACCTTTGGCAAAAGTCATGCAGCACCGACTTAATAGTGTTACAGTTGTCCTTATCGGCATTTGCAAAGAGTATCAGATCATCCGCGAAGAATAAATGCGAGAAGACAGGACCACTCCTAGAAGTTCTCACAGGAGCCCAAAGATTTGCTTCACACTTCTCTACAATCAAATGACCCAAGTATTCCATACAAAGGATAAAAAGATAGGATGAGAGGGGATCACCCTGTCTTATACCTCTAGATGGACAAAAGGAATCAAGGCAGCCGCCATTGAAAAGAAGAGAAGTCGAAACGGAGGAAATGCAGCTCATAATAAGATCAATAAGCATGGTAGGAAAGTTGAAGAAAATCAGCATTTCCCTAATGAAGCTCCACTCAATCTTGTCATAAGCTTTCTCAAGGTCAATCTTAATAGCCATATACCCCTTACGACCTTTGGCTCTACCTATAGTATGGATCAATTCTTGAGCAATGATAACATTATCCGCTCCTCTTCTGCCCGGAACGAAAGCTGTTTGGTAAGGCGAGACAATAGAATCCAAATGCGGTCTAAGACGAGCAACAATAACTTTGGAGATGATCTTATAAATAGTGTTGCACAGACTGATAGGCCTGTAATCACCAATGATTTCTGGGCCTTGGATTTTTGGAATAAGAGCAATAAGGGTTCTATTCAGATACTCAGGAACCTTCCTTTCTCTAAAAACTCTCCCCACTTCCTCTAACACAGAATCCCCAACCACATGCCAAAAACGTTGATAAAACCCAGCGTGAAGGCCATCTGGCCCTGGCGCCTTATACGGCTTCATAGACCAAAGCGCGTCTCTGATTTCCTCCAAAGTAACCATGCCACTAATAGAGACCTTAACTTCCTCTGACAGATGCACATGGCCAGACCCATTAATCCTTGGCAACCAAGAGGTCTCTTTTAGAGAAGTATTGTATAGGGAGACAAAACCATTCCTAAAATGATCCATTACTTCCCTCTCATTAGTCAGCCAATCTCCACTCTCATCCTTAACTGAGGCTATATGATTCCTCTTTCTTCTAGCTAATGCAGACACATGATAGAAAGAGGTATTACGGTCTCCCTGAATCAGCCAATTAATTCTGGATTTCAACAGCCAGAGATCTCTTTCCTGATCTAAGATCACCTCCAGCTCCTCATGCAACTGATTCTCAAGATTAAGGAGAGAAGAGTTCGGCCAATTGGAGATAGCCTTTTGAAGACCATATAATCTCACCATAATTTTCCTCTTCTTCTGATGAATATTCCCAAAGTGATTTCTATTCCAAAGGGAAGCTTCCTTAGAGAAAACCTCAATAGCCTCAGCTAAATTCCTGTTACAACTCCAAGCACTAGACACAATATTAGGGAAGGACATCTCTGAGAGCCAGAACTCCTGAAACCTGAATGGACGGTTTAGGTGGACTGTTCAAAACGGAGAAGTTTCCATGAGGACAGGACAATGGTCAGAATGGCAACGGGGGAGATGGGTTACTTTCGCCTCAGGGTAAAGAACACACCAATTCGGATTCATGAAAAATCTGTCTATCCTTTCCAAAATGAGATTGTTAACATCTCGCTTATTTGTCCAGGTAAACCTTGGCCCAGAGAATCCCATATCAACCATACTGCAAATATCTAAACAATCTTTGAAAGCTAGAGACCGGTTAACACTAACACCCCTTCCGCCAAATTTATCCTCCTGAACAAGAGGTTCGTTAAAATCCCCCGCCATTATCCAAGGTTTATTATGCAGCTCAGCAACCTTGGCAAGATTATTCCACAGAATGCATCTCTCTTCACTCCTAGGACTTGCATAAATAGCAGAGAAAATCCAGGAGAGATTAGAGGCTCGCACCCTTACTTCCACATGAATTTCCTGCTCTGTTTTAGCTAACTCTCCAATCTCCACCTTGTCTTCATTCCACAACAACCACAGCCCACCAGAGAAGCCAATCGTCTCCGTGTGAATAGCACCATCAAAAGGCAACCTGTCTGTAATTTCCTTAGTTTTACTACCACCTAACTTAGTCTCCATAATAACAAAAATAGCCGGATCATGCCGTCGAGCTAGATCATGAATGTAAGTTTGAAAAGAGGGCTTTAAGGCTCCTCTGCTATTCCAAATCAATATGTTCATGACTAAAACACGAGAGATTGGAAAAAACCGATCAATCAGATGGAGGGACTCCGTCCCCTCCCTCCGATACCATTCCGTCAAAACCCATTTCTTCAAAAATTGACCCATCTTTGGAGCAAGGACTAGAAATTTCCTCATCAACAATAACCCCCTTACCCCCATATAGGGACAGACCGTGACCTTCAGAATTGGAAAATAGGATGGGAGACTCACCTGAAATCTCGTTGCCGTTGGCTGTCTTAACATCAGGAAGAGACTGTGAAAATCGATCATCCGCTGAAGATCGTGGTTCAGTCCAGTCGCTTCGATCCTTTCCATCCACTCCTGAGAGATGTGGCTCACTTGAAGAAGCCGAGAAAGCAAATGATTGATCAGCAAGGTCAAAGTTAGAAGAAGAGGCATGGAAGGAAGGCAGGGAAGGAGAAATTGCAGGATTTATCTTTCCCACTGAAGCCCGGTCAGAAATAGGAAGAAAAGATTGACCCATCCCCCTAGCAATACCTTTTTTACCCTTAACACTGGCCGGATACTTTCTTTTAGCTTGGGCTTGAGGAGACGAGTTGGTAAGAGGCCCAACACTTTCCTCTCTAGCTTCGGCCCCCTTTTTCAACCCAAAACCATCTAAAAGGCCCACTTTGGGACTGCCTCTACTGTTCGTAAGGCCCATACCAGTATCAATATTATTCCACACCGTTTCGGTCCTCTTGGACTTGTTACCAAAACCATGCAAACTGTCTTTACGTGGCATGCCTTGAGCAACGGCTGGACCACTAGGCCACGCGTTTCTCCATTCCGAAAATTTTGGAGGTAGTTGAGGCGCAGCGTTCCGGGCTGATTTGCTAGTACTCTCCGTACTGGCCAAAGTTTTTGTCCCCTTGCGATTGACAGACCTTCTGCTCACTACCATCCACGGTCCGTACTGACCGTTCTCCTTCTTTGTCTCATTCCCATCAGCCATGGCATGACAGGACTGAGCACCATGACCGGCATGAGCTTCATGTGAAGGAGCACCTTGCCTAGCCAGCCCTTCCTCATCCGGCGCCACCTGATCCTTTCCCTTACGAATGGTGTACGGGCAAGCCTCTACTTTGTGCCCAAGCCTTCCACAGGAGAAGCAGAGGCTTTGTATGCCCTCATAACTCATAGCTTGCTCAAAACGCCCCATAAGAATGGTGTTCACTAGAGGTTTGTTAATTTCAATTTGAACGCACAGTCTAGCGTATTTGCCACGAGCCTCCATTGCCGTGTGAGAGTCAATCCTCAGAACCTTTCCGATGGTTTCTCCTAACTCCTTAAGCACCTCCGCTTCGTACAGCTCAATGGGAAGTTCACAAAGACGTATCCACACCGCAACCAGTGAGACATTCGCCGTTGATGGCTTGAAGAAAGGCTCCCATGGCCTTATAGATAAAAATTGGTCACCAATAAACCATGGGCCCTTCATTAAAACACTGTCAAGGTCCTCCTTCGAAGAGAATCTAACCAGAAAAAACCCATGTCCAAGATCAACACAATCCATTCTACTCGTCAGCCTCCACATTTGGTTCAGTTTGGTCCGCATATAAAGGAGACTATTAGTTCTACCAACAAGCTTGACTATAATAGATTTAGACCAGGGGCCTCTGATGCGTCGTTTGGTGTCCTTCGTCAGCTTGAAAGAGACGCAACCTTCCCTAATATGACTGCTTTCCTCCCCACCTTCACCATCAGAATCATCATCTTCCTCCATCAGGTTCTCAAAATCAAAAGCTTCCGCATAAGCCTCTGGCATTTCGCCCACAAGCTTCTCCTTAAAAGATGCTCTAACAAAGGATGGAGAGCTCTCCCTTGGACCCTCATTAAACTCAACATGGTGTATATCTTTAACCTTTTTGTTACTCCGGGCCAGCTCTACCTCTTCCTCCCTAGAGAGAGTTCGTGGTTTCATCTTTGTTCGTATTTTTTATTGTGGTAAGTTATAGACGTAGAAAAATGTCCTCATATTTTTGTTGCTTTGAATATAATCCGTACTTGCAGTTGAAGGAAATAGATACAGGATAAGGGGATCAGCGTTCCAAATGGTGTGGAAAGCAAACGGCAGCCGTGCGATAAGTGACAACGACGCCCAGCATTCATTACCCTCTAATTATAACATCCCACATCACATCACATCAATGCTATTGTTGCGCCGTATAACTTGACGGCGCATTGGGAACTCTAACGGCTGAACCACACCCACAAATATTTAACGGAAATAGTTTCCGTTCCGTTACCATTTTACTACTCACACAATCTACTACCTTCTTTGTCTGCATCGTGGCAGGCAACTTTGTATTGGCTCGTGTAAACCCGGCAGACTATTTCTTGTTTTTTTTAATTTTTTCCTTAAATTTTTTTTGTGTTTTTATTATGATACTTTTTGACCTTGCTAGTAATAGGTAATTGCGAGCACTGCCCTTGTTTCTCTCTGTGGGACCCATATGTATTCAAGAATGTAGTATTAATTTGATAGTACTTCCATTCATTTCTGCCCCGCGCTTTGGAGGGTATGTGCAACCCACTCGCTTCAAATATCCAATTGGCGGCACCATATCATTAAGGGCTAAAAGCATCCAATTGGGTTTCAACTCATACTTCATTATTTCTCAAAAAAAAAAAAAAAAAAAAAAAAAACCTCATACTTCATTGATACTTCATTATGTTATCCTTCAAAAGGAAAATGAAAAGAATTCACCACATTATACATCTTCTTTAGAAGATTAATTCCATAAGAATTTTATTAGTTGAGTGAAATTTTGTTATTTCAATGAATCCAAAACACGTTTTGAATAATATTAACTTCTAAAATATTGTTGACAGCCTTGAACCTTGTGGCTCAAAGCCTACACTCATTTATTAGGAGGGTCATAGTTTGAATCCCTTCTACCTTATTGTTGTAATTATCAAATTATAAAAAATAAAAAATTTCAAAATATTTTTAGAAGACAAATATTCAAGTTAAATGCTTAAAGTAAGTGATAAGCAAGTTGGGCATTAAAAATAAAACTTCTTAAATTAATCAAATAACTTTGTCAAAAGACTAGAGAACTAAATTAATTTGATCCTTTAATTTTAAAACTAATAACGTATGTAACATATTATAAAGGTCTAAGTGTGGGTTTGGAAACCTTGTAGTTTTCGATAACTTATTTGCATAATACTTATCAAAAGATATAATTTTTGATCATTTTTGTGCAAAATGTATAACAAAAGGCTAAAAACTAGCTTATTTTAAAAATAAAAAATAAAAGCAAAAAAGTAATATTATTAATTTTAAAAAAATAACCGAGACAAAAAAAAACGAAAATGAAAAGTTTTAGGCAAATATATATTTATTAACTGAATTATCACCTATTTGATTCTTATATTATCTTAAGATACCTTCTTTTTATGAATGTTACATTGCATATGAACCTAATTTATCTTTCGTAGGGCCAATTATAAAAGAACTGGGATCATAATAGGATAGTGCCTATCAATGTCACAAAGAATTCTCCTTGTTAGGATAAATGTTTTGTTAAATCCTATAAATTCAACCATACATTTTGACTTATAATAATATACTTTCAATATACTTACACTTATACAAGACAATGTTGAACTTAAACTTTCAAAATGAACAAACCAAAAAAAATGTTCGATAACATTTATTGATAGAATAAAACCTCTTAAACTAATAATGAGTCATTTTTTTAAATAGAAAACGAATTGAGTGAATTGATTTTTATATTTTCAAAATACTCCATATTATACATTTTATTCTCTACCTTGTGTATATTTCTTTAAACATGTTGTCAAGATTTTATTAGCACATTGTGTGTACTTTGGAGAGTGGTATATACTTTCTTTGGAAGGGCGTGGGGTACCTAATATTTCTGACCATTCCGATCAGCTTTCGAGAAAAAAAAATTATATACTATTAAAAAGAAATCTGGTAGGTGGTCCTACTGTACACGTCATAATATATACATGAAAATATTTCCTATCACAATTTTCATAATTCAACCAAACACTTAAAAATATTTTCCTTTTTCGGAAAATAGCATTTCCGAAAAATATGTATTTTTCAGAAAACGTTTTACACGAAACAAACACAGCCTGAGACTCACTCACCCCGTGGTTTCGTCCATCTCATACCTACGTGTCATCAGCTTGCTAGTTTTACTCATGGTTGAGTTGGCACATCTTTATGGGTTCTCATTTGCACGTACCATAATATCAATTTATTATCAACTATTAAAATACTTGTTCTTCCTCAAAAAAAATAAATAAATAAATAAAAACTATTAAAATACTTGTTGTTTAGGCAATTATGAAATATTTTGCTGTGTTTGATTCGAAATAAATTGATTTGTGAAAAGTATTTTTTGTATTTACTGGTGTTTAGGTTATTGGAAAATACTATTAGTCAATCAAAAATTGCTTTCGATTGTCTACCGCTCAACCACAATTTATCACTAATATCCTTAGTCTCTGGTGGTCAACCATTGCTACCGCCTACCAGTTGCTAATGGCTGCTGACAGTCGATTGCTGCCCGCCATCACTGATCCCCAATTATGATTTTTTTTTAATTAAATGTGCTTGAGAGTTATGAAAAATGTGAGAAAGAAATAAATAAATAAAAATTTCCATAACCAAAAACTTAAAAATATTTTCTAGAGTATTTTTATGAATGCAACTAAATACTTGTAAATAATTTATTTTTTAGAAAATATTTCCACCTAAAAATATTTTCCATTGAACCAAACACAATATTTGCACAAATTTTTCTGGATCTAAACTTGTTGTACTAGTTTTCTTAATGAGTAGTGACACATGCACCAAATTTTTTCACAATTCACTCCCCTCTCACAAGCTTTCTTATTAATTTATTTATTTTTATCAATAATTTGAAAAACCATGTAAACTCTAGTTAAAGATCCATTTGGGTACATCTTTGTATTACAATCGAAATATGTTGTCCTCTATTATAAAGCCTAATTCTCACCAAGTTATTGAACAAAATTGACAAAAACGTGTTAGGTTGGGTACATTGGATTTTATCAAGCCGATTGGATTTTTTTTTTTTTTTTTTTAATTAGTAATGTGAGGAACCGTATCAACTCTAGTTAAAGATCCATTTGGGTAGGCCTTTGAATTGCAAGTGATATTTTGACATTTAAAATGGAAAATTCCATTGTTAGATAGGTATTTTTGTTGACAACATGGTTTGAATGGTGCACATCAACACATTGTTTGCTAAGTCAGTTTGCAAGCATCCAAATTCTGCAAAAATTAATCTCAAGAGGTTGGTCAAGTGGTTCCCAAGGCTCAATGAGGTCTTGGATTCAAAAGTACTAGCTATGAACTTTGATTCAAATGCTTAATTTCCAAAGCTATCTCAGTTCATATTTATCCCCCAAGTTGATAAGATAAGAGTGCATATAATTTTTTAAGAAAAAATTTGAGGAGAAAACTTAAATTTTGAGTTAGAGGGACAAATTACTTACCAACTCATTATGAGTGTCGATTGGCACTTTAATTCTCCTAGGATTTCAAATTTCCTTCCTTATCTTGATTTTTGATAAGTTTTGGGGCAATTACAAGTTCATATAATGCTAAGAGATAATTTGAAATTTTAATTAACCATCTTATTTTTCAAGATAATCAATCAATTATTAAAAAACCTAATTATTTATTAGGGTCATCCAATGCAATTATGTACATTTTTGTATTAAGCTTGGACCAATGAGATTTTAACACATAATTATTATAATTAATTCTTTAAAGAGTCCATCATTATTAATTATCCATATTCACATGTGGTTAGCTCTAGGTTTCAAAAATGTGTGTTATTCGTATAATCGCATGTGGTTAACTCTAGGTTTCAAGAAAGTGTGTTATTCATTTAAACTTGAGGTGGCTTGATTTTAAGATTTGGTGGTCACATTTTCACATTCAATGTGTCATTTTGAAAGTCAAGACTTTTGATTTTTTTTTAAGCTCTTGTTTATCTAATAATCAAAATGACAATTTTTCCCTTATGTTGTGAAATTAAGCTTGGTTTTAGGTTAAATGACGGTTACAAAATAAGGTGCCTTTAGAATCTTTCATCAATCATTTTGTTAATAAAAAACGAAACACAATTAAAAAAAACATGAATCACATATTCACTACAATTGTTTCCATATGTTCCAACAATCACCATGACCATAACAACTTTTGTACGAGTAAATGAGAATTATGTTATTATCAAACACTTGTATTTAGCCTCAAATAGAAACTTTGGGTTTTTGAGTTGGAACCCCAGAGAGAGAGAGAGAGAGAGAGAGAGAGAGTTATGTTATTATCAAACACTTGTGTTTAGCCTCAAACGAAAACTTTGGGTTTTTGAGTTGGAACCCTAGAGAGAGAGAGAGAGAGAGAGAGAGAGAATTATGTTATTATCAAACACTTGTGTTTAGCCTCAAACAAAAACCTTGGGTTTTCTTGGGAAATCCATGTGTGCAAGTTTATTGTGAAAAAAGAAGACTAAATACCTCCATAAACCCTAATTAGAGTTAGGGTTTTCCAACCCAACAAAATGGGCTGCCAACATGGATGACCCAAAGAAATAGAGAATTGTGCTTATATATTATTACATTATATTTTATAATGTAATAATATATAAGCAGTTACGCACAATTATTCATTTTCACAATAAATGACCTAAAGAAAGGGGGTAGAAAATCCCAAGGAGTTGATTTAGTAGTTTCTTAAAACCTTATAAAATTTATGAGACTATAGATTCAAAACCTCTAGTTAGCATCTTGATGCCACCCCAAGGGATTCCTCCTTATGAAGATTTAGTGTGTGAGAGACATAGGGACTGCATATACTTGAAGAAATAGTCAGGTACTCAAAGAGACCTAAATACCCTTATTTCTTAATAAAATAAAATAAGGGGGAAAAAAAAAAGAAAGGGGAAGAAGGGAAACTCAATGATCTCCACTCTATATATATATATATATATATATTTTAGAATACTAAGTATTTTTAACACAAATAAATAATTATGTGTTTCCTTTTGGGTTTCTTTCTCCCACTTATAATCTTATATTATAAAGACATTTGGAAAATAATATAAAAATTGAGTCATAACTCATTAGCATCTTCTACAGTTCTTAAGGTAATTTCAACATGAAGTTTCTACAACCTTATCAATTTATTTTAAGATATTTGGATTAGATTTTGTCACATCATCAACATTTAGACAAACATAACCATCATCATTTTGTTTTCAATTTGAATTATTATTATGTGACATAATCCAACCCGTTAATTTTAAAATGGACAAGTAAAATTTTAAGAACTTCATCATGGAATTACACTATCAAGTCTAAAATATTCTAAAACGGTTCTGAAGATTGTGTATCTAAACTCTCAAAAGGTTTATTTGCAACAAGATTTTGAGGAGTAACCAATGACAAGTTGGAAGTCTAAGATTTGGGTGAAAAAAAAAGGGATCTATCGTATCGTGCTTAGGTGATGAAAGGGAAATTTTATAGTCATTAGAGGACCTTAATTGCTTACACTTGTGTATTTATATGCCAATGCCCAAGCACGCGTGAGATTTATATTTAATTTCTTTGACCAAAAGAAGAGAGGGAGATGAGGAATCACCATTAAAATTTGATTTTATTTCTTTAATGCAATTTTGAAGTTTATTGAGGACCGTTCCTTTCAAAGCAACCAATGGCTAAGCAGAAAATGTTATTCTATTGTATAAAAAATGTTATTCTATTGTATATAAGAGCACGGACGAGAATATTTTTTTTTTTATATAAAAAAATATTATTAAGAAAAGCTTAGTGGTGGAGTGGGATCCAAATCATATTCTTAATTATTATTAAATAAAGCACCAAATACCCCTCTATTATGCCTCTATGTTTCACTAATCATAGGCAAGGAAACAACTCACTTAACATCGACTGAATAATCAACCCTTCATTAGCACATTATTACATTCTCACCCTTTTTCTCACCTGAAGTTTTAAACCTGTTGGTGCAAATACAAAGAATTTTATTACTTTAACAAGTGAGCTGGAGTTACACAATTAATGGTGAGATAAGGAGTTTCTGAAGAACCTCCACTTTTCACCTCTCTCTTAAGCACGTATTTAGCCCAATATCTGAGACAATTTATTTTAGCCCATTAATCACCACAATTAAAAAAAATAAAAAAGTCTCTCTCCTTTTCAATGTGGAATTAAACATTTTCACTAACTCCTCATCTTTCATATTCACTCTCATATCTTTACATTTATGTTATAACATTTATTTATTTTAATTATTTAATATTAAAATGCTTTAACAAAACCTAACTTGATCAACACTTTTATATGCCCCTAATTGATTGACTATTATATATTTGGTGTTATTTGGCTAATAAACTATATAGGGGTCATTTTTCTTTTCCCCCAAGAGAACTTAATCTTTTAAAGTGAAAGCATCTACGAGACAAAATCAATATAATGATCGAGTAAATTATCAATATGCATCTTTGATAATTTAAGAACTTCATTTTGTCCCTCTCATTTGGTGGAAAAGGAGATACAGTTTTAGAACCAACTTGACCTAACCTAAATAGCAGGATATGATTCTTTGCATCTTTTCAGTTTTAAGCAACTCTTTTGACTAATAAGTAATAACACTCTCTTCTCCTAGACACAGAGAGAGAGAGAGAGCACTAGAAACTTACCCCATTAAATTTTACAAGTTGCTGTACGTGTGAGGAGAGGAGTGGGAATCAGATCCTTTTAGCTAAATGAGTAAGGTGCTAACTTTCTCAAATGGGTGCGGTATTAGGGATATTTTTCCTTTAATTGATTGATAATTGTAGGAACTTTTTAGCTCGCGAATGGGCCGTACATCCATCCTTTTCATATGTCCTGTGAGGTGAACAGAGTAGCGGATGAACTAGCAAAGGAAGAAGCTTGCAGCAAAGCAGACTTTCTGAATATGCTACACACTCAATTTTAGTATATGATTACTTGGTTCGCCATGATGTGTTTTTAATGTGATGCATATTACCTTAATGTCACATTAAGATATTTGGTTCATTTAATTTTTTTTTTTTCTGACATTACTGTAATCTAAGATTTTGAAATATATTATATCACCTTAATTATATTACTTTCTTGAATGTAGGTGATCTTACACTACTTATGGCAAACACCTTAATATGATATTAAGGTAATATGCATCAAATCAATGCCACATGATATTAAGGTAATATGCATCAAATCAATGCCACATCACGGTGAACAAATGTCCCTTAAAGAATGTTATGCATCTAGGCACTCGCAAAAAGCGTCCTTGTTGTTGTTGTTGTTACTATTATTATTATTTCTGGGTGAGAGTTGGGGGTTGAGCCCGATATTAGACCATCACATGATTCACATAGGATTTGCATGTCAATTGGTGGCCATTGGCAAGGTTAGAACATGCCTAACTATGTTTTTCTTATATATTCACAAAAATTCTAGGACCACATAAAATAACACAATTATCTATATGGCATTGAATGGTAAAAAAAAAGTGGTAAGCTCATGTGAAATTTTTTAGCCTGTAAGATGTATTTTATAATTTTGTTTTCATAGGAAATGGAGAGGAAAATCAATCTGTCACTGCCAGTACGGAAATTTATATGCGCCAAGCATACTATAAAGTATAGAAGAAAAAGTCTTTTTTTAATTAAGCTAATATTGTTATTTCTCCAAAAAAAAAAAAATTAAGCTAATATTGTTTATTTGGACCGCATAATTTATTATGTCATAATTCATAATCACTCCAAAAGAAAAACTATAAAGAAAGTTGAATTAACCTTATCGTATAATCTTTATCCATTTGATCTCTGTAGATTCCCTTTGGATTAGAGATTAGATCCGGAAAATTTGACAAAAAAATTGATATTAAATCATTTGGTGAGAAAAGCTAATGAGAGGCTTCTCTTACTATCTTGGCACAAGTGTTTTATTTTGATTCTATTCCTTGAAAAAAAAGGACAAAGAATTGGTATCTTGGCAGAATCATCTAAATTTCTCGAATTACTTTGGGCTATTGCAAAATTAATTTTCACTTTCGGTCATGTTAAAGCTGAATATATGTGTGATTAAGAAAGATAGAGAGAGCTGGGAATTGACATCCTCTACAATATGTGCCCTCCTTCCTTGACATAATATATTGGAGAAAATACATGATTGGTGGATTTTGAATGCATGCTCAATGTCAAAACCAATTTAATTTGTTTGTGTTCCTTGGCTGCCCTAAACCTTACACATTATGAGGCAACCCACATATACTTTCGCGGTTTGGTCTTTATAATTTTTAATTTTTCTTTATGCCCACTTAGGTCTTAGTACATTTGATGCAGGGAACCACTACTAAAATATACTTAAAGAATAACCATTAGGATTAGTTTATTTTATCCTGGTACCAGGAGAGACATTAAGAAATCAGCATCGTGGTAGGAATTCCGAATTCATGTTAAAATATGTGAAAAACAAATCGTGGAAATTGAAAGTGAGTCCGCCTTTTCCTAGCTTCATTTGATTCTGCATGTCACCAATTAAGTCTTGCCGCAGTTTGTTACTGGACTAAAGAAAAAAAAAACAAGTAAAAGAAATAAGGCACAACTAACAACCAACCCTTGGAGGGGTTTTTGAATTCATATTGAAATTGTTTTATAGAGAAGTCGGTGTTTGTCTAACTCTGCAATTTTTTAAGTGCATTTACCATATCAGCAATGTGTGCATGATTGGGTTGGTTCAGATTTAAGGTATTTTTTAAAATTCAATCAATATAACTTTCTTGGCCCAAATTCAACCCATGAAAGCTGTAAAAACCAACACGTAAGCATAAACTTGTTTAGATATAAATCATAGTATCTATAGATATAGTTAAACAATGCTCGAGATGCAGCTAAGTCAGTATACAAGAACATGAAGCTGTAGATTCAAGGAATCATAATTTAACAATTTCGATCGATCAAAACTAAAGTTCAACTTATCGAAAGTCAATTTCTAGAATTTTTTTTTCAATGCATTAAGCCTAGTTAGTGATTAAGGTTTCAGCCCAACTACACTTAGTATTTAAATGAAACCCCAATGCAGGTTTTCTAAGACTTGGAAGCTGCTCTTTTGAGATCTAAGAGGTTCTGTACCTTCTTCTCTTTCAAGCCTCTACTGAAAATCACACACATATATACTCATTGAATCGGTGGAATCAAGTTCCTAGCCTTCAGCTATCAAGTATACTAGAGATCTAAATCTTCAATGAGATTTTGAAGCGCGTAGATTGGAGATTCACGTTACAACAACTCACTGTAAAGGAAGATTGTGTGATTCAAAGCTCAGTTTGATAACTGAAATTAGATTTACTACAATTTGTTATTCTTAATTCTAAATCTCCAACTTATAGTGAAATTATTACCTTGGGATTGATTAGGTCAAGGCCCCCCAAGTTTTTCTTTTGGAACAAATTGTTTCATAAGGTTTCCTAGGTCATCGTATTGTCCCTTATTTAATTTTCCGCACTTGCATGATATGTATGTTTGTTTGTTTAACCTAAGACTCTCATAACAGATCTAATTAAAAACTTGGCCTTAAAATTGGTTAAACACTAATTATCTATAGGGTCTAAACCTTACACTATTCTTATTAGGGTTCGGGTTGGGTTGGGTTGGATAGTCAAGTTGGAGTAATCTTGATTTGCCTAATAAAAATATTGAATTTTCATTCAACTATTTGAACACATTATTTAATAAATAATTATCAAACTAACAAACTTAAAATTAAATAAAAAAAACCCCCACACACAGTATCAATGGTGTGGGTTTGGTTTATATATATAAAAAAAAAAAAAAATCAACGTGCAGTATTTATTTATTTATTTATTTATTTCATATTATACTATTATAAGGATCAAGGTGGGGGTTTAGATGTTGAGTACTGTTCAGATGTTAGAGATATATGATTGGCGATGGAGCTAAACAAGGGTTTTGTTATGAAGGGAGATGATGAATGTGGCAGGTATTGTGTGAGAGGTCTTAGGAGGGGAATTAGGCCATACGAGAATATTGAAGAGAGAGAGAGAGAGAGGTAGTTGAAACTTCTTGAGAGAATTAGGGAGAGAACTCAAGAAAATGCATCACAATTCACTAATGAGATTAGGGGGTTTACAACTGAGTTCATTCTTATACATGCATATGGACTTGCTCAATTCTAGTTTTAGTTGTTCATTTAACACGTGTTAAACATTATTATGGTTATATTCTCATACTTATATAACATGTGTTAAATGAGCTCCCCCCAAATCTAATTAATACATGCATGTGGCTACTAGCTAGTAGCTAGTAGCTAACCCTAACTAAACTTGACTAATTAATCCTGTTACATGAATTGACCCCTCATCTGGGATAAGTAGTGTGTTTAGTTTTCAACGAACTACTGTAGAAAGATGGAAAGTAAGGAGAAAAGGCCGTGCAAATCTGTACTTGATGTGCCAAGCAAAAAGCCGCCAGTAAACCTCTTTGCTATCGATTGGCGGCTAGGGTTTTGACCCAAGTGCCAGATACACATTTGGGTTTTAGGAACTTTGATTTTTGGACTCAAGCCTTCATTCAACGAGGTACGTACGTAGTTTGAGTTACAGGTTGAGTTCCTTTCAACTTTATAAATGTATTCTAACTTGATTGAAATTTAGTATTCTTATTAATTAGCACTGTCGTTGTTTATTATGCCTAGTTATATTATTATCATTGACAACAAATTGTCAAAATTAATATTTCTAACTTGATTGAAATTTAATATTCTTATTAATTAGCACTGTCGTTGTTTATTATGACTAGTTATATTATTATCATTGACAACAAATTGTCAAAATCAATATTTTTAATTATATGTTTTACCATTAATATAAAACACCAATATCTTAGTTTTACTTATATTTTTGAATTTTCTTTGATCTATTATAATTTTTTTTTTTAATAATGGGACGATTAAATTTTGATGTCAAATATATTTGTTGAAGTAAAAGATATTATTTATATATATATAAATAATATTTTAAATTAATAAAAAATAAAACTATTTTAAATTATAATATAAATGAGAAACTAGATAACATTTATTTGTGCTCTTCACTTTGTTGGAAAGTATCGAAAAAAAAAAAGCAGAGAAACATATTTTAATTTTTTTTTCATTAATTAATATCGTAGATTAATTATTTTTTATAATAAATTATGAAATTATATTAAGATAATATAAATATATTACTAAATAGAATATAATATAAGAAATAATCTAAAATATATAAGTGTTCTTCCAATTTTGAATTTTTCGATTAATTCTATAATACATCCATACCGTACGTACTTCTATATATCTTTTAATATCACTTTTTATATCAAAATTCTAATAAATTTTATAAAATTGCTAAACCTAATAAAACACATGCTTTTTGCATATCATGTTCCTGTGTGTATGTGTGTATATATTTATATATAAAATAACTACAAACATATACTAATTTAAAGAATCCTATATAGGATTCTTTAAAGTAGAACTTATTGTTATTGATATATCATTCATAACAATGAAAACAAATCATACTAAAACAACTACAAGTTCTACTATAAATTACTTACCAATTGATATGACAATAAATTATATTAAAGTTAGATCAATAACATAGTTGTGGAGGGACTAACCTCTCTCTTAGAAGGTACTGTCCACTTTGGGTAAAGACCCGCACGGATTTGCTTAATCCCACATTGGGGAATGTCGGAGCATTTTAATATTAAATAAATAAAATGAATAAATGTAATAACATAAATGAAAAGATACGGGAGTGAATATGGAAGATGAGGAGTTAGTGAAAATGTTTGATCCCACATTGAAAAGGAGAGAGACTTTTTTATTCTTTTTAATTGTGGTGATTAATGGGCTAAAATGTATTGACTCAGATATTGGGCTAGATACGTGCACAAGGGCTTGAATCTCCTTAAAGAGAGCGAGTGCCGCGCCTCAGTCCAAATAGTGTTGTGTAATTTCTCTCTTTAAAGTAATAAAATTCAGTAGTATTATTCAGTTTCTCTTTGTATTATTTCCATTATCATTGTATTTGCACCAACAATTTTAAGGAGATTCAACACATGAAGCCTACACAAGAGAAACCAAATGAGCCTATTGGAGATCTTAACAAGCCCTTTCGCTTTAAGGGAGCCCACTTCAAAAGATGGAAAGGAAAGGTCCTCTTCTACTTGAGCCTTCTCAAAGTCTCCTACATCCTTATTGACAAGAACCCATCAAAAGTTCCTACCGATGAGATGAGTGATGAAGAATATATTTTCCATCAAGAAAAAATAGATAAGTATACAAAAGATGAGTATAACTGTCGCTCTTATCTATTGAATTGTCTTGCCGATCATTTCTATGATTATTATGATACAACTTACAATTCTGCTAAGAAAATTTGGAAAGCTTTACAAAGCAAGTATGATACCGAGGAAGCAGGTGCAAAGAAGTATGCTGCTAGCAAATTCTTCCGTTACCAAATGGTGGATGGAAAATCGGTGGTGGATCAAGCACAAGACTTCCAAATGATTGTGGCAGAATTGAGATCCGAAGGCATAAAGATTGGGGACAACTTGGTGGTAGCTGGCATAATTGACAAACTACCACAATCTTGGAGGGAGTTCCAAAAGACTTTGCGGCACAAACAAAAGGAGACATCATTGGAGACTTTGATCACACGCATCCGTGTGGAGGAGGAGGCTAGAGGACAAGATGCACTCATGACACAAGAGAGCAATGGTAATTCCACTACAAAGGTAAACCTTATTTCAACTAATAATAATATGCCCAAAAATCATTTTCCTAGAAATAGTCAATTGAAGCCTAAAAAGAGAGCCTTTAAAAATAATAATAGACCTCAAGGAAGGGGAAACCCGAATAAAAATTACAATAAGAACCAAGGACCCCCTTCACAAGATCAATTTAATAGATCCTGTTTTGTCTGTGGCAAGAGTAGGCATATTGCTCGATTTTGCAAATTTCGGAAACGTGAATCTGTCCCGCAGGCTAACGTAACCGAAGAGCCTTTAGTGGCTATGATTACAGATATCAATATGGTGCAATATGTTGAAGGGTGGTGGGCAGATTCTGGTGCTAATAGGCACGTTTGCTATGACAAAAATTGGTTCAAATTGTACACTCCTTTTGAAGAAGAAAAAACTATTATGCTTGGTGACTCTAGCGAAACCAAGGTTCTTGGGAGTGGTGAGGTTGAATTGAAATTCACTTCTGGACGCGTGCTAACATTGAAAGATGTTCTTTACACTCCGTCCATGAGGAAGAATTTGATGTCAAGTTTTTTGCTTAAAAAGGCTGGCTTCAAGCAAACTATGGAATCTGATAATTATGTAATCACTAAAAAGGGATTATTTGTGGGCAAAGGTTATGCTTGTGATGAAATGTTTAAATTGAATGTTGAGAATAATAAAGCATCTACCAGTTCAGTTTATATGCTTTCTTCTATTAATTTTTGGCATGCTCGTTTGTGTCATATAAATAGTAGATATGTGGGAATTATGAGTAGTTTAGGATTAATTCCAAGACTGTCAAAAGATTTTGAAAAATGTGAAACTTGTAGTCAAGCTAAGATTACAAAAAGGCCTCATAAAAATGTTGTAAGAAATACCGAATTACTTGAGTTAATTCACTCTGATTTATGTGAATTTGAGGGAATTTTAACTCGTGGAGGAAATAAATATATTATCACTTTTATTGATGATTTCTCAAAATATACAACTATCTATTTGTTGAAAAATAAAAGTGATGCTTTTGAAAAATTTCAAGATTTTTTAAAAGAAGTTGAAAATCAATTCGGTAGAAAAATAAAAAGAATAAGAAGTGATAGAGGTCGTGAGTATGAATCTAGTGCATTCAACTCATTTGTTCAGTCTTTGGGAATTATCCATGAAACTACTGCACCATATTCACCCGCTTCTAATGGTGTGGTTGAAAGAAAAAATAGAATTTTAATTGAGTTAACAAATGCCATGTTAATTGAATCTGGTGCACCTTTACATTTTTGGGGTGAAGCTATTTTAACTGCATGTCATGTTTTGAATAGGGTGCCACATAAAAAGTCACACACCACACCTTTTGAGATGTGGAAAGGACATAAACCAAATTTGGGATATTTGAGAGTATGGGGTTGTCTTGCTTATGTAAGGCTTACTGACCCTAAAATGCCTAAATTGGGTATTAGAGCTACTACCTGTGCTTTTCTTGGTTATGCAATTAATAGTACAGCCTATAGATTTTTTAATCTTGAAAACAAAATAATTTTTGAATCTGGTGATGCAATTTTTCATGAAGAAAATTTTCCTTTTAAATTAAAAAATAGTGGGGGTGAAGAAAATATTTTGTCACAACCTAGTTCTTCTACTTCACATTTACAAAATCAAGAAAATTTTGAAATGGAACCTAAAAGGAGTAAAAGAGCTAGAGTTGAAAAGGATTTTGGTCCTGATTATTATGTTTTTAACATTGAAGAAAATTCTCAAAATTTAAAAGAGGCTTTAACATCACCTGATTCTATATTTTGGAAAGAGGCTGTAAATGATGAGATGGAATCTCTAATTTCTAATAGAACTTGGAAATTAATAGATCTTCCACCGGGTTGTAAGACCATAGGTTGTAAATGGGTCCTTAGAAAAAAGTTGAAACCGGATGGATCAATAGATAAATTTAAAGCTAGACTTGTTGCAAAAGGCTTTAAACAAAAAGTTGATCTTGATTTCTTTGATACTTTCTCTCCGATAACAAGAATTACATCTATTAGATTGTTAATTGCTATTACTGCAATTTTTGATTTGAAGATTCATCAAATGGATGTAAAAACTGCTTTTCTAAATGGGGACCTAGAAGAAGAGATTTACATGGATCAACCCGAAGGCTTTGTAGAGCCTGGACAAGAAAGCAAGGTATGTAAGCTAACTAAATCCCTATATGGCTTAAAACAAGTACCAAAACAGTGGCATGAAAAGTTTGATTCCTGCATGATTGAGAATGGTTATAAATCAAATGAATGTGATAAATGTATTTATTCTAAATCATGGAATAATTTACACGTTATTATTAGCCTCTATGTGGATGATATGTTGATTTTTGGCTCAAATATGCATGTTATAAATGAGACAAAAAATATGCTTAAAAGCCATTTTGATATGAAAGATCTTGGTGAGGCTAATTTTATTTTGGGCATGAAAATTACAAAAGTATGTGATGGAATATATCTTGATCAATCACATTATGTTGAGAAAATATTGAGAAAATATAATTTTCATGACACAAAAGTGTAGCTACTCCTTTTGATTCTAGTGTTCATTTATTTCCTGTGAATAATGATGATGAGATTTTTAATCAAAAGGATTATGCTAGCATCATTGGTAGTTTGCGTTATGCTACTGATTGTATTAGACCTGACATTGCATATGCAGTAGGAGTGCTTAGCAGATTTACTAGCAAGCCTAGTAAAGATCATTGGCTAGCTATTGAGCGAGTCATGAGATATTTAATTGGTACCAAAAACTATGGCTTATTTTATAAAAAGTACCCTGCTGTGATTGAAGGTTTTAGTGATGCCGATTGGAATACTTTGTCAGGTGATTCTCTCTCTACCACTGGTTATATTTTTACCTTAGGTAGTGGTGCTATTTGTTGGAAATCTAAAAAGCAAACAATAATTGCTAATTCAACGATGGAAGCTGAATTAATAGCATTAGCTTCAGCTAGTGAATAGGCAAATTGGCTTAGAGATTTGTTGTATGAAATTCCACTGTGGGAAAAACTAATTCCACCTATATTAATTCATTGTGATAGCACTGCCGCAATTGGTAGAGTTAAAAACCGTTACTATAATGGTAAATCCAGACCTATAAGAAGAAAGCACAGTACCGTGCGATCTTATTTGAGTGGTGGCATCATAACTGTGGATTATATTAAATCTCATGATAATCTTGCAGATCCATTTACCAAGGCCTTGGCAAAAGATAGAGTCTAAAATACATCGAGGGGGATGGGACTAAAGTCCATAGAATCATGAGCCATGTATGAGGATACCCAACCCAAGGACTAGAGATCCTGAGAATTGGCTTCAATGGGAAAAATGAATCATACGATGGTCGTAAGAAATGCACAATTTATTTATTTTTAATTATTTATTTTGTAAATAATTTAATTGTTCATCCCTATGATGTAAGTGCATTTATCCTGTAATGTGGAGAGGATGAGTTAAAAAACTCTTAATGAAATTTGTAGCTCGTATGAGTGGGGTGTCAGAATTACAGGAACACCCTTGACAAAATTTCACCTATGTGAGTGTGGGGGTGAGGCCGCTCCCTATGAGATTTGGACTTAATCTCAAATACACTCATGAAACCGGGATCAGCACACGGCTGTAAAGTGCTAGCTATAAAAGCTCATGTCAACACCTGGGTTGTTATGTGTAAGCAGTGACACTTAATTTCCCTAAAGCAGTCCTAGTTCAAGTCGGAGGCCACTATGACTCTGGAGTTAAGATCGCTGTTTTACTAAGTGAAGGTTCAATGCAGAGCACACCTTCATGATGCATAGTGACCCATCTTTGCCTGGTAATCTCTCTTTAACTAAAATTTAATATTAAAATGAGTGGGGGATTGTTGGAGCATTTTAATATTAAATAAATAAAATGAATAAATGTAATAACATAAATGAAAAGATATGGGAGTGAATATGGAAGATGAGGAGTTAGTGAAAATGTTTAATCCCACATTGAAAAGGAGAGAGACTTTTTTATTCTTTTTAATTGTGGTGATTAATGGGCTAAAATGTATTGATTCAGATATTGGGCTAGATACGTGCGCAAGGGAGAGGTGAAGAGTGGAGGTATCAAAATTGGAAATGAATCAGCCTCTTGGATCCTCCTACTTGACAGCCCATTCAGAGTAATTACACCGGCTAAATCAGAATAATGGACCTAATTAATCAGAATAAATTGGGTAGTAATTTCGTGAGGCCCATTGAGCCTATAAATAGACTCATTCAGACTCAATCCAAGTTACTAATATACTCACACAAAAAATACACTAAAAGATAGAGAGGTTCTTGGCAAGGAAGGGTGTTCTTTCTGATGGAATTTTGGGCTTGAACACTTTGTACAGAGGTTGTTCTAACCATACGACACTTGTTGGGCTGTTGTATCCTGGGGAAGACAAGTCAGAGAAGGTCTGCACCGGTTACAAAGTTTAGCCAACCAAGGGCTTGAATCTCCTTAAAGAGAGCGAGTGTCGCGCCTCAGTTCAAATAGTGTTGTGTAATTTCTCTCTTTAAAGTAATAAAATTCAGTAGTATTATTCAGTTTCTCTTTGTATTATTTCCATTATCATTGTATTTGCATCAACAGGGAAAAACGCCTCCCACCTTCAGCTTATAAGCGATGAGCGTAAATAAAGGTGTACCATCGTGTATGAGAGGCGTCTCTCCCTGATATGAAATTGAGCAAATTCGTGAGAATTTTCACTCAAAGCGAATAATACCTTAAGTATAAAATTGACACATCAACTTATAAGATTGACAGTAATAAAATTTATATTTTAGCATTTTTTTTTAAATAATAAAATATTTAAAAACTGTTTAAGGGTGGGCTGAGTGGGACTATGGATAACTTTTGTCCGTACAAATGTTGACTTACTTTTGACCTGCTTGGACGCTTTCTCATTAGCCGTTTGATCCACTTGTTAAGCTGAGAATCTTTTGATGTTTTAATTAGACCTCCATTTCTTCTCTGTCTTTCCACCTTTATATTCTTTTTATCACTATGGACATAACAACTCATGTCACCTTTACACTACTGCGAAGCAAATTGTAAGACTTCAACTCATCTCCAACTATCACTAAAATTCGTGGGGTCCTTATTATAACCTCAGAGATTACTTAATTTGCTAATTACGCACAAACCAATACAATACATATATATGGAAACAAAAAGGGTAAACATTATTGAGGTAATTTTTTTTTGAAAAAAGTTGTCGCCCACAAACTAGGTAACTTTCTTTCTTGAAAATGTACCAATCTAAGTAATTATTTATTATCCATTTAGATATATAATTGCATCCTAGACTCATGCATACTAGCAATGAGTTTAAGTTTACTTTTATAGTATTTTATTATACAATTTTTTGCAAACTAACTAGTCAACTTTTAAACACAATCTTCTCAAAAAAAAAAAAAAAACTTTTAAACACAAAAAAATAAATAATTTATAAAATTTATTTATTATGCTATTGATTCCGTAACTATCGCAATGAAACTCTCCATTCCAATATACCGTATTCCTTCCCTTTCAGTTGAGAACCAAATAGTAAACATGAGTCTTTTTTATTGTTTCGTACATACGTGTATGTTATGTGTTTTTATCTTTGACTTGCAAACCATCATTTTACAAATTGTACTGCACTCTCTTTCTTGCAAACTATCATCTTGCAAACTGTATCTGTATTTTGCAAACTATCATCTTGCAAATTGTCATTTGTATCTTGCAAACTGTCATCTTACAAACTGTATCTGTATCTTGCAAACTGTTATCATGCAAATTGTATGTGTATTATGCAAACTGTCATCTATATCTTGCAAACTGTATCTGTATTTTGCAAACCGTCAGCTCGCAAACTATTTCTGTCTTTTTGTGATCCTTGCAATTTTGGGCCTTGAACTATGTCCTTGTCGCTCAAAGTACAGATGTGGACTTGAAGGAATTCCTTTCAGTCCGAGCTCACCTTAACAACCTCTCCTTTGAAATATGAGTGAAAATCCTCTCTCCTAGTTATCATCACATGTCTTAAAAGTTTTCTTTCTAACCATGAGTGCTTTTGCAGATTACTTGGGGACCTTGGGTGGGTATCCCTCCCGTGGCTGACTCGGGTCTTGAGGCGATCGCCATTAACTCTTCTGGGACCACTTAGGCCTTAGAGGGTGTAGGCTTGAGGATTCTATATCTAGCTGAGAAAGCTTCTTGCCAGCTAGTGGGTGAGGATACACCTCAAGTTCTGATGGACCCTCCTCCATTCATGCTTGCCTCGCTTTCAATGACCGAAGCCGAGTATAAGCTGTGGAGGAATGGCATCCCTTATGCCCAACGACTCTTGGGCGATCTTGACTATGATGAGTTTAGTGAGGCTCACCTCATCGCTTTTTTTCTCATCAGGGTATGTACTTTTTCTCTTCCCTTTCTCTTTTCTTTTTAGCTTGTATATGTATGTGATGATACTCAATGTGGTGATCATTTCAGGGTGTTGCTAGTCCAGCTATTGGTGGTCCTGTTAACCCTTCTCGTCTATCTTGGTCGGTCTACACCTATAATCCTAATAGGTTTGCTGAGAGCGTCCAGTGGGGCGCAACTTGAATGTCATGGGCTATCCCTTTCCTCAGGGTACACGAGTAGTGAGTTCTCTTTATCCCTACCCTTTGTACTTTGTTCTTTGCATCTCTTAGGCTTATCCTGACACTGTCTTCTTTTCAAATTTAGCCCATTGTAGCGGAGCATGAGGAGCTTGTCTTGCTTGCTAGGAACCTCAAGTTAGAGGTTACCAAGTATTCCAGGAATATCTATAGACCTGGAAGGTATGCCTAAGTCGGTGATGACGATGACTCGGAGGTGACTCAAAGCTCTCAGCCGAGGAAGAGGCATTACCGGTGGTAATCTTACAGACATGACAAACACACAGACAGACATATAGACTTTTACCAGTTTTCTTCTCTTTTTTCCTCTTTTTAGCATTATCTTCTACATTTTTCTCTTATTTTGAGACATTAGGTTGTGTATAAGAACATATTTATATTTTTGTTTTTATTTTAGGACATGTACATATTTATAACTTATGGGATATGTGTGCATTTTTATTTTCTTGCTTTTCTTTCTCCTTTGATGAATGAAACTCTGAGTTTGAATTTGTCTTGAGTAGTCCCTTAGGCCGTAGGGGTCATGAGAGAAGCCTTGGTATGGAAATCACACTCCAAATAGGAAAAGGAATCTGAAACCCTAATGAACCTGTGTATTCATAAGCGCGTGTGCATACACTGGCTTTGGCCATGCGTACGTATCCAAGACCATGTGCACGCATGCCACCAGGCTAAAAAACCCTAGCCGACTTTTTTCACTATAAAACAGTTGTGAGAGGCTTCCAAACCTTCATAAAATGTGTTTTAAGCCTAGGAATCATTTTGTAAGGTCCCCTATGGTAGAATTCACTTCTTTTGAGGTATCTATGTGGATTAACAAGCTTAATCTCAATTTCAATGATGCTCTCATTCATCTTGGTCTCTCTTGTATTTCCTCATTTCATTAAATCAAAGTGGATGAACCTCTTCTACATGCTACGACTAAACTTTAGATCTCTACTTGGCATGTTTTTCAATTCAATGGTATGGAATTATGCCTCACTCTTAAGGAATTCGGTGCAATCATGGGTGAGCATAAATTCAGTGCCATCATTCTTCTTACTCTCGAGGAAGATCTTTCTGACTTAGCTCATCAACTTTTAGGGGTTCCCTTAACCATGGCAAAGAGATGGTGCAAATCCAACAAGTTGAATGTCTTCATGGTTTTCAAGTACTTTTCTAAGAAAGATATGCCATTGGCTGGAGTGAAGTGTTCTTATCATCTTAATGCTTTTTGTGTTTGCATTCTTACAAAGTTCTTCCTAGTGCATGAAACACCTCGTGTGGATCTTGGAATTCTTCATGTGGTCAAAAACTAGGGAATGGGAACCCACTAGTCACCATCTTGGTTGAAACTCTCAATGGTTTGGATGCTATTAATAGGGAGGAAGCAACATTCTTTGCAGGAAGCCCCCTCTTCTTCAGGTACAATCCCTAATTTTTTTTCCTAGGTTTCCTTAACCTAGTGAGATTCCTCTAATTTTTGCATGGATTGTCTTTTGATTTTCAACCCATCGAGGCTCCTTATATCATCTTCGAATATTTCTTTCTTTTTCTGTTTTCATCTCTCCTTTTTCCACTTAACACTCATGCTCCCTTTTTCTCTCCCTCAGATGTGGTTGTATGAGAAGTTCATATTGCTCCATCCTCCCCTTGTTCCTTCCAATTGGTATCAACTAAAACACTATCGTGATTGCAAGCTTAAAGACAAAGAAATGGATCATGTCATACTTACTGAGCTCTTGAAGCATCTTACTTCTGTGGACATCCAATAGGTGGTAGAATGGTGGCGCATCAAGGCCATGTCTAGCTGTGGTTTCAAGGAAAACTATGTACCTTTGGTAGGGCTTCGCTGCTGCTCTTATTATCCTACATGCCGTATTGCACGACAATTTAGGCGGTACCTTGTGGCAATGGTTCTTACCATACCTTAGCATTTACTGAGAGAATCTTGGATAGAATTCATGAGACTTGGCCTCAAAGGGCAATGAATAGGGACATCCATTTTCCTCAGTTTCTCCATCCAACTTCAAGATACAAGGATTGGTTGTCCACTGATATGAGAGCATTCCATGGGGAAGAGAATGATCACAAGAAGTCCAAAAAAAGGAAGACGACTGAGTGACTACCTTGATATGCCCCAAATTTTACTTTTTTGCACTTTATTATTCCATGTCTTTTCATTTGAGTTAATAAAGGATTGGAATGTTCCAAATCCCTATGAAAAAATCTTATCATCTTTTAATTTGAGTAATGAGAGAATCATCCATTTTATTATCTTCGCTTATTGTCTTTATTTTTCTTTTCTTTTCTTTTTTCTATGCCATGTAATTTTTGCCCATGACGTCCTTGTGGGAATTTTCGCCATGCCCATGGTCTTTTCCCCTAACTTTTGCCTAGGCCACCCTCTCGGGTTCTCAACCTAGTGGGATTTCTTTGCCCTAACTTTTGCCTAGGCTGTCCTTTTGGGTTTTCAACCTAATGGGTTTTTTTCTTTCCTTTTCAAATGTTATATTTTCAGAGCCTGTCCAAGTTGATTCTACGGAGTATCTTTTCTCCATCCAAATCTGTAATTCTTGTAGCGCCCCTTGGATGGAGAAGAGATACTCCGTAGAATTAACTTGGACAGGCTCTGAAAATATAACATTTGAAAAGGAAAGAAAAAAATCCACTAGGTTGAAAACCTGAAAGGCCCCGAACATCTTGGCTTCATCTTTCCTCTCGGATCAAAAGTTTCATCTCTAAGTACCTTTAGGACTAGATCTCCTTCCTTAAGGTTTCTAGGCTTCACCTTCTTGTTGAATGCTCTAGCAATCCTTTTTTGGTAACCTCGTGCATGGTATTGTTCTAGAAAAAAATAGAGGCTTTTTGTTTCTTTGGCTCAATGTTTTAAGACTTTTCCCATTAAAGAATAAATATTTTATGTAAGACTCTTGATTTTCTTTAATTCAATGTTTCAAGATAAACCCCTTACACTTCTACTCCTTTATATATAGCTTACAACCCTTCATGCCATCTCATCTCAAATACATCCCGACCAAGAATGATGTCATTTATCTTCATCCTTTCAATGATACATAGCTCCAACTTCGTCGTCCCATCTAATCTCAACTCATATGAGTTGGCTATAACCAAGGAAGAGAGCTTGCTTTTTTTTATTGAGTGACAACGGATTATGGTTTGATGTTGAGGTTAGATATTGTGAGCTCTGTAAAGGTTGTGATTGCCTTGGGTCTTTGGGTGTTTGGTGTGGAAAAGTCATAAATGTATTTTGTTTTAGAACTAGAGAGAAATAGAAAGAAATCTTATAATTGATTATTGATTAGATTAGTTTATATATATATATATATATTATGTTTTAGAACTCATAATTTATAAGTTCCTCTGTAGTTTTTTCTGTTATTTAGTGCAATATCAATATGAGCCACGTCGTTATTAGTAAAAGTCAATTTAGAGTGTTTTTCATGCTTTATTTTTATTTTTTATTTTTTTAATGTGGAAGCCTTGCTAAAGGAAATTAAATCTTGATAAATGAGAATGTTTTAAAAACCATTTTTTTCTTTATTTTAGGGAAAAATGGCTAAATACCACTTATTTTAAAAATATTTAGCCAAACACCACTATTTGCAAACTAAGTAACAGAATACCAACCTTTTGGAACTCGATATTATGAAAATCGAGTTCCACATAGAACTTGATATTCAAAATATTGAGTTCCATGCATTTTTTTGCCACGGTGGCAGGCAGTGATATGGCTTTTCTCAATAAAAAAGGCCACGCGAAACTCAATATTACGAATATCGAGTTCTGTGTAAAGTAGAACTTGATATCTATAATATTGAGTTCTTTGCAATTTTTTTATAAAAAAAGTGGAACTCGATGTTAAAGATACTGAGTTCTACTACAACTTAAACCCAGAAACAAAAGAATTTGTTCTCAACCTCTCTCTCTCTCTCTCTCTCTCTCTCTCTCTCTCTCTCTTCTTATCGTGGAAATCAAATCCATCTCTCTCTACCTCTCCTCTCACTGAAAACCCAAATCCCCTCCCCCCCACTCTTGCTCAGTTCGTAACTGTGCTCCCACAAAAAAATCCCAAAATCTAACCCATAATTGAAGTTGATTCGTCAAACCCATAAGGTACGATTTTTAACCTGAGTTACTGTATTTTATTTGCTAGTGGATTTTCTTACCAAGTGGGTTTGATTTATTTTTAATTTGTAACATTGATGCTAATATGAAGTTGTAGCCTACTTAATAAAAGAAAACATAATCAAATACATTACAAGTTAAAGACAAATTTCAAGCAATCTTAATCCGAAAACAAGAACAAGAAAAATACTTAATCCTAAAAATAATCACTAATGTACGATGTTGGTATTTAATACATAAGCTCTTAAGACTGTTTCCCATTTGGCTATTCATCAGGAGAAATCAGCCCTTCTCACTAGTGCATGTAACGGATGCTCGGTTAGGATTGTGATAATATGGGCTTGAAAATAGTAGGGGAGCCTACGGGTGGCATGCACTAAAGCCAAAGCAATTTTCTCAAGTGGGAGATACCTAATCTCGACATCCACTAGTATTTTAATAACATAATACACCAATTTCTGAACGTTGTAGACACCGCATACAACTCAGGCCCCCATTCCCCAATGATGGTAGTACTCTAAGGCTCAAGGTTGGTTTAAGGCCTGATCAGATGAAAATTGACTTGAGGAAAGTGTTTTTGGAAAATTTTAACTTATTTTTGAAGTAAATAAAATATTTTTGGAAAAGAAAGGCTACAGAAAACCCTAGAGTGTACGCATGCATACACATGTATGCATACACACACTCAAGTTATGTGTACACATGCTTACTGCATGCGCACGCATACACGAGCATGCGTAAGCATGCTAGGGTCTAGAAACTATGTAAGACAAGTTTTTTGCATTAAAACTTAGTTTGGAACCAATCCCACATCGTCTGGGAGTCATCTTAAACCCTATTTTTCAACTATATAAATCCATAAAAGACACTTTTCAAAAGGAGGATGAAGGGGTGGTAAAAACACACAAGATTCATTAGAAAAATAGTAAATCAAAGAGGGAGTTTTTCACAAAACATCCTCAAGTCAAATTTTGTTTGATTGGGACTTTTTCTAATCTTGATCTTTGAGTTCTAAGTTTACTAACTCATATTTGATTTGGTTGTGAATAAATTGACTGAGGGGAACAGTCAAAATCAAGCTCTAGAGAGTCCTAGTACTAAGGTAAAGTTTCTAACTTTGGCTCTTTACTTTTATTTGCTTTTCCTTTGTTTTTATGATTATATATATGTTTTAAATGCTTCAATATGTTTGTTTAGTTTAGGTTTACCTTGTGATGTTAGAAGCATGATAAGTTGTTAGGTTTTTTTTTTTTGTATTTTTTATGTCTTCTATTCTGAGGTTTAGGGCTTAGGCTTTCAGGTTTGTATGCGTACACATATAGTTGGGCTGCGCACACATAGTCTTGCCCCTCTGTTTGTTTTTCTTTTGTTTTATTTGCGTGTTTAGTCTCTATTTAACCTTATTTTCATATCTGTATATATTTGTTTACTCTGCTTTGTCTTGCTTTGTTTTATTTTATCTATTTTATGCTTATTATGATTTTAATTTGCTTTAATACCATGAACATGCATTGATGCATAGGTGCTATGATGCAATGAGGTAAGTGAGGTAAGTCATGCGTAATCACATGGACATGCATTTGTTTTGTTTAATGAGTATGGTATGATTGATAAACAGAATATGTTTGGTTGAATCCCATGTTTTTGATATTTAGATATCTTGACATATTTGTTTGAATCTACCTTATGATGTTCTGCCCTTAATGATATATGCTTAAATGCCATGATAGATGAATGCTAGGTTTGGGGATGATTATGTCATGTTTGCTTGCTTTAGATGCAAGTTAGTGTGTGTGTGTGTGTGTGTGTGTGTGTGTGAGTAAGAATAACGTATTAAATTTGCCTTTAATGAGATTAAGACTTGGAACACAATGAGTGGAAGCTGACCCACGAGTCGGGTGAAGTTAGGTGCCTAATACATTCACATCCCTATACTTAAACTCTAGACACATGCTTTGGTAAAGATTAGTCCTTCCATGAAGGGCGTTATATTTATGGTTCCTAGAATTAAACTAGGTGGTGACTCCATTTACATCCTCCGCCATGGTCCACCCTAGGCCAAGGCGTACTCATCCATGTGAGAAACCATCGTCGCAGGCGCTTGCACCCACAGATGTCCTCTTCCAACCTTATCAAGACCACGCTGACTGCGTGGTTTAACACCACAAGAAACATGTATAATTTTTCCCCGTTCTCAGATCGTGAGAGTATTAGGGCTTTCGTCAAGTATTCTTTTAGCCCAACAAATGCCTCCTCACATTTTGGGGTCCAGTGATAATCCTTCCATTTCTTTAGGAGTTAGAAGAAAGGTCTGCATCATTTTGCCGACTTGGAAATAAAACGATTGAGAGCTGCTGCCATTCCAGTAAGTCTTTGAATCTCTTTTGGGTTCCTCGGCGATTGTAAATGACATATTGCTTCGATTTGATCAGGGTTTACTTCTATGCCTCGGTGAGTGATCAGGTATCCGAGGAATTTCCCTGATCCTACCCCAAAAGTGCACTTAGATGCGTTTAACCTGAGACAATGCTTTCTCAAAACACCAAATACCTTAGGCAAATCTCCCAAGTGAAGTTCAATCTACTTGCTCTTAACTACCATGTCATCTATGTATGCCTCCATGTTCCTTCCTAGCTGATCTTTGAACATCCTTGTAACCATTCGTTGGTAGGTTGACCTAGCATTCTTTAATCCAAAGGGCATTACTTTATAATGATAATTTCCTTTAGGAGAGATGAACGAGGTTTTCTCCTGATCCTTGGGAGCCAACACGATTTAATGATATCCTTGGAAGGCATCAAGAAAGCTCATTCTCGGATGACCAAATGTGGCATCGATTAACTGATCTATCTTCAGAACTAGAAAGGGCAACTTTGGACAGGCCTTATTCAAGTCGATGAAGTCTACATAGACTCTTCACTTCCTTGTTTTATTTTTCACTACCACTATGTTAAATGACCACTCCGAATAGAAAACTTCTTTGATAGCCTTGGCTCATTTTAACATATCTATCTCTTCCTTTACTGCTTTGATGTGTATATAGGAAGAGGATCGAGGCTTTTGATTTTAGGAATATATTCAGGATTGACATTCAAACGATAACATATGAAATTTGGATTTACCCCAAGTACATCATAAGGGCTCCAAGCAAATATGTACAAATTCTAAATTAAGAATAACAGCAATTCTACTTTATCATGCAGCAAAAGATGCTGACCAACCTGGAAATTAACTTGTGCTTAATTACTTGCTTAAGATCACAATTAATTTATATTATGGGCTCAAATCAATCCGCAATGGGAAATTTGAATAAGAATTAGATAACTCTCTCTATTTGTTTTATAAAAGTATGCTCAAAGCTTTATTCATATGATTTTCAATGTTACATTTCTCACTCTGTGTTTTACAAACCCTTTTCTTCATGTTTCTTTCCTCTTATATACTTCCTTTTCTTATCCTTTCTTCTTATCTTCATCATTTGCTTGGTTCTCTTCATTTTCTTTTCAGGCATGTGCCATAGCAGGTGTTGTCTTGATGTAGTTGGGCAGCCTTCTATCCCATCAGGCTCTTCTTTTTTCAAGGTTATGATGAACAAAGACTTTTAGCTTCTTGTCTTATTCTGATAAGTTATCTATTGCATTAAATGCAATTGTGTCAGGTGGGATCTTCTTGATTTATCAAGAAGATCCGGAGAGAGACCTCAGATATCTCTTGAATGCTTCGGAAAGGGTTTTTAACAGCTTGGGGCATGGGCTGAAGTGGGTGGTGTAGTCAATGAGCCTTTACCTCAAGCGACTCTAGTGGTTAATTCATGCTCGAAATAAAAGTCATGGGTCATGTTAGGTTGAATTCTAAGGTTCGAGGTCGTGTGGGTGTTCCTAAAGACCTCTTGTTTCAACTGCAGTCCATGCTTCGGGGTATGTGCTTAGGTAGTGGGGCCCCATATCTCGGATCGATATGTTCTGGACCAGTTCTAATCTAAGGCCCAATGTTTATTTGGGGTTTATGTGCCATTTTCCCACACAAACATACTAAGTTTGGACCTTAAGACTAGCAATTAAACAAAATAATTTAAACTTTCTATTGCGAATGATCAAATAAATAAAGTAAATAAATAAAAAGGAGATAATTGAAGTAATCTTGCAAATTAAGTCAATCTGGCATTTTATAGGAAGGTTGAAATGCACAAATAAATACTAAAGGAGAAATTACAATCAAGCATTTTATTGGAATGATACTAACAATTACAATACTTTCCACCAAGTGAAAGTCATTATAATGATACTTTGAAAGTCAAATTGTTGTTTTTTTTTAAAAAAAAAAAAAGGAAAATACTAGAAATATAAACTTTTTTACAAAACTTTTTACAAATTATTGATGTGCTAAGTGATTACTGGTAAATAAAAAAGTGATGTTATTGGTGGGCCCAGATAAGAACCAGTAAGAAGTTGGCCACAACAACAATTTATAAAAATGTTGTAAAATAGTTTGTTACTATAGCATTACTCTTAAAAAAAATTTAAGAGTAAATTAGAACCATAGAAGGATTAGGCAATTTCTTTTTATGTTTATAAAACTTTTGGACTTTGTCATAAGAGTTCAATAGATGAGCATATTTTAGTCCCAGTATAAAATCATATAATTTTTCACATTCCCAACTATCTAAACATAATTGTATAAATTTGAGTTTTTATGATATGTAAAGCCATCTTATGTTTAATCCAAGATTCTAAGCGGATTAAGCATCCAAGATGGCAATGAAATGACATCTTATTCTTCTTCAGACAAAGTTTGACTCTAAACATGTACAACATTACTTAATATCTTTTTATTGGATGTAAATTTGAACAAATCCACTATTAGATTACATTTTCTTCTCATATCATTCATGCTTGCAAAATTTCTAGAATATTAAAGATCAATAACTATGTTATTAACAAATGTTTAAATTTCAAGTTTTTTGTGATATAAGATTATACATAAAAAAATAATTAAAAAAAATAAAAGTTTATGGATCAAATAATAAATAGCACGCGATTGACACCAATTTGACGTGCATGTTGAAAACATAAAAGACATACAAATTTGGTGTCATTGTGAATAAGGGAAAGGAAGATGAATGGAGGTTTACAGGATTCTATGGCGAGCCAGACACAAATATTTGTCACGAATCATGGGCAAAGCTAAGAAGATTGAAGAATAAGTACTCAATCCCATGGCTGTGTGTGGGGGATTTCAATGAAATTACTAGGGCACATGAGAAACTTGGAGGAAGGTTAAGACCAATCAGACAAATGGAAGCATTTAGAGATATTCTGGACAAATGTGGTTTTAAAGACTTGGGTTTTGTAGGAGGTAAATATACTTGGTGCAATGGTCAAGGGGAGAATAAGACAATATGGGAAAGGTTAAACAAAGTTGTAGCCATTACGGATTGGACTAAGCTTTTCCCGGCCACAAAGGTTGTGCATTGGAGTGTGGATCCTCAGATCACCAAACCTATAATTATTTTTCCTAAAGGAATTCAAAAGAAATGACAGAAGCCATGGAGATTCAAACAAATGTGGGTAGAAGATCCAGGGTGCAAAGAGATTGTTGATTTGACTTGGGGTAGGTTTTTTTGGGGGAGCCCAATTGATCAAGTGGAAGGGAAATTTTAGGAGTGTCAAGCAAAGCTCAATTAGTGGAGCTGGCTAAATTTTGGGAACATTACCCTGACATTGAAAGAGAAAAAGGAGCAACTTAGGAGAGCCTAGGAAATGGCAATTAGGGGTGGGTTGATGGATGGAGTTCATCGATTGAAATGGGAGATTAATGGATTATTGATTAAAGAGTAAAAGATGTGGAAACAAAGATCAAGGGCTTTGTGGTTGCATGAGGGAAATCAAAGCACAAAATTTTTTCACAACCGTGCTGCACACAGATATAGGAGAAACCAGATTGAGGAGTTGATGTTACGGGTGTGGTGTGCTCAAATGAAGAGGATATTGCACATATCCTAATCACCTACTACTAGGACTTATTCCATATGGCCATTCCATCAAACATGGATCAAGTTCTAGTAGCAATCCCAACAATGATCACAGCGGATTTGAACTCCATGTTAACTGGAGAATTTGTGAGGGTAGAGGTGGATGAAGCTTTGAAGCAAATGGAACCATTAAAAGCACCGAGACTAGATGGACTACCTCCTCTCTTCTTCCAAAAGTTCTGGCCGACTATTGGAGAGGATGTCTCAAAAGCGGTCCTCACTTTTTTAAATACAGGTTCTATCCCATCTACTATAAATCGTACTTTTATCACTCTCATTCCAAAAGTTAAGAATCCATCTATAGTTTCAGAATTTCAACGTATTGCTCTTTGTAATATTATTTACAAATTGGTCTTTAAGTTGTTGCAAACAGGTTCAAAAAAGTTTTACCTAACATTATTTCTGATTCCCAAAGTGGGTTTCAATCAAATAAAGCTATTTTAGATAATATCTTAGTGGCTTTCGAGATGTTACATCAGATGAAGACTCAGGAAAAAAAAAAAAAAAAGACTTTATGACCCTTAAGCCATGGGCAAGGCATACAATAGAGTAGAAAGGAAGTTCTTGATTGAAGTTATGACAAAGATGAGTTTTTGTCAAACATGGATAGCTCTCATCTTTGAATGTATCAGCACGGTCTATTATTCTATTTTTGTAAATGGTAAGCCAAAAGGAGAAATTTTTCCTACAAGGGGAATTCAACAAGGGGACCCACTCTCCCATATCTCTTTCTTTTGTGCTCAAAAGGTTAAAAGGCATCGGGACCAGATGGACTACCTCCTCTCTTCTTCCAAAAGTTTTGGCCAACTATTGGAGAGGATGTCTCACAAGCGATCCTCACTTGTTTAAATACTGGTTCTATCCCATCTACTATAAATCATACTTTTATCACTCTCATTCCAAAAGTTAAGAATCCATCTATAGTTTCAGATTTTTGACCTATTGCTCTTTGTAATATTATTTACAAAATGGTCTCTAAAGTTGTTGCAAATAGGTTCAAAAAAATTTTACCTAACATTATTTTTGAATCCTAAAGTGCATTTCAATCAAATAAAGCTATTTTAGATAATATCTTAATGGCTTTCAAGATGTTACATCAGATGAAGACTCAGAAATAAAAATAAATAAATAAATAAATAAAGTAGACTTCATGACCCTTAAGCTGGACATGAGCAAGGCATATGACAAAGTGGAATGGAAGTTCTTTATTGAAGTTATGAGAAAGATGAGTTTTTGTGAAACATGGATAGCTCTCATCTTTGAATGCATTAGCATAGTCTGTGATTCTATTTTTGTAAATGGTGAGCCAAAAGGAGAAATTTTTCCTACAAGGGGAATTCGGCAAGGGGACCCACTCTCTCCATATCTCTTTCTTTTGTGCTCGGAAGGGTTGAATAGACTGCTTTAAAAGGCAGCAAGGGAGAACTCTATAAGGGGTTATTCTTTATGTTAGAATGACCTCGGATTAGTTACCTATTTTTTGCAAATGATAGTTTGCTATTCTGCCGAGCAAGAATGGAAGATCTACAGGCCATTCAACACATCCTATCGGTGTATAAGCAAGCGTCGGGGCAACAAATAAATCAAGGCAAGACTACACTGTTTTTTAGCAAAGTTGTAGCCGAAGAGAAGAAAGAGGAAATTCTAAATTTCCTAGGAGTCCTGGAGATTAAGGAATATAAAAAATACCTTGATTTGCCAGCTGTAGTGGGGAGTAAAAAAAAAAAAAGCAAGCCTAAACTACATCAAGGAAAGAGTGTGGAATAAATTACAAGGGTGGAAGAAAAAACTTTTATCTCAAGTGGGACGAGAGGTGTTACTAAAAGCAATGGTCCAGGCTATCCCAACTTTTGCCATAAGTTGTTTCAAACTACCAGTGGGACTATGTAATGATATTGTGATGCAAATACGAAAGTTTTGGTGGGGCGAGTGTGGTGGTCAAAGGAAAATTCACTGGAAAAATTGGAAAACGTTATGCAAACCTAAGTCAGATGGAGGCATGGGGTTCAAAGATTGGGCTAAGTTCAATGGAGCCATCTAGGGGTGGCAATTTGTGTTCGCGTGTCAGGTTCATGTCGTGTCAACTCTTGAGTATCCGACTGTATAGGTCAACACTAACCCGACATGTTTATTAAATAGGTCAAGATTTCTCAACCTTAACACGACCCATTTATTAAACACGTCAGTTGTGTCGACCTGTTTATCAGGTTTTATCAAAATGAAAAAAATATATATTTATGAAAAAACAAACAAATAGATATTTTTAATATAAAATTCAGAATTAACGAGTAATTGCATCACAAATAAATAATCAAAACTAAAGCATATCTAAATATCACAAACTGTTAAAGAAAATAAACCACAACAACTAATAAGTTTATGTACCTAGAGGTTGATAGGTATATTAGTAAAATGTCATTTAATTAAATGGGTCAAACGAGTTTCATAAGTTGAGCACTAACCTAACCCATTTAATAAATGTGTGAGTTGTGTCAATCCGAATATGACACGAACCCATTAAACCTCAATCCATAACCTGCTAATTTCGAGTCGTGTCATGTTGCGTTCACGGGTCGTGTCTAATTTTGCCACCCCTAGAGCCATCTTAGTGCAAAATACTTCCCCTCAGGTTCAGTTTTTGATGCATAGAGCTCTAAGGGATCCTATGCTTGGCAAAGCATCCTCAAAGCAAGATCAGTTGTTGAAAATGGGATGATGTGGAGAATTGGGATGGTAACAAAACCCGAGTATTTTATGATAACTAGTAAGTTGCTCGTGCGATGCACGGATAATGTTATAATGTTTTATGTAAATTTGTTTTAGGAAAATATTATGCATATATTATAGTAGATTTATTATAAAACTTTGTTAGTAATGAGTTCATCATAAAAAATAACAATTATAAATTGCACACATATATCTATTATAATTATTTTGTTCAAGTAATGAGCAATAATTAAAATAACTTTGGAGTAATATTGTATAATAAAAGTTGATAATATTAATTCATTCTATATTATTGATTTTTATTATGTGACGTAATAAAAAGCCTCATTACGAAATTTTTTTTTTTTTTTCTTCAATGCTTTGTTATTGCAGTATGGTGACGCTTGTTATCTTCTTCAGTTTCTCCATCTTCAACGTTTGAAGTTTAGTCCGTCCATATTTGTTCAATTTTTGAGCCTTCATCACTTTTTCCTTTTGTTGCATCATTTGTGTTAATGACTAACAAATTGGCACCAGGAGATTCTTGATTGGATCTTACAAAGTTCGGACTTTGTCACTAAGATTTTTTGTAGGTATTTGCATTTATGTTAAATTTCAATGATGTGATAGTTTTCTGTAAATGTTTTTATTTTTTTATTTTTTGTTAATTTTGGAATAGTGTAGCAAAAAGAATTAATATACCATATTAGATTATCTTTTTTTTTTTTCTTCCATACGTTTTTGTCATTTGAAGGTGTATCAAAAATCTTAGCAACTTTGTAATTTTCAAAACCATCCTTTAGATTGAATTCATTCAAATGATGTAAGAAAATCCATTTTTTTCCTAAATTTTTTTTTTTCAAATCACGTGGGGTTCCTTCTCTAATATCAATAGTTTTACAATAACTTAAATAAGTTATACTTCAGTTTATTTTTCAACAAGATTTTTTGTAGATTTATTTAGGATTTGTTTTGTCAGTTGCATCAAAAAATTCAAATTGAATCCTATATCTGAAGTAGTTTGCAATTGTGTGTATATATATATAGTTATAGTGAGATAAATATATTATAAATATTTGAAGAGTATATAGTTAATGTGAGTGCCTCTAACTTTGGGATAGAAAGATTTGTTTTTGTTTCACATTTTGCATACCAAAATGATCCTATTTGTGGTTTGACATTCATGTCACAAAGTACACACAAAATGTAATACCAACTCATTGTTGTATCAATGTTACTTATTGTTGCAATACCCTAGCAGTTTGCATCTTGCAATGAACTTTGAAATTAATATATATTATTTTTCTAATGTAAATAATATGATGTATCATTATTTTTTTTTTAACGTAAATGATGAGTATAATTTGAAATGATTAACAAACCTATTTTGTAGGATCTCATTCAATGCATTTTATCTTTACTATTGTCTTCATATTATTTAAAGATAAATCCTCTTATGAAAATTGTTTTGCATGTATTTTTGGTATTTCTTGCATAGGATCAAGTTTTTACCATTCCTATCATTGATTTTTTTTTTTTAAGAAAATATTAAGTTAATGGCACTTAGTGAGATAGTGTATGCTATTTATTAGACTTTTTGTTATTATAAATTTAGAAATATGCACCTGTAAATTATATCAACAATCTCAATGATCTCAAGATTTATATATATTTTTGTTGCACCAGTCGATGACAGAGAATTTGTTTGCTTAAATTGCATAGAACATTATTAATAGACAAAAGCATATTGAATTGAAATTGGGGGGAAATGGAGACATGATTTCATGAGAATGAGATTATCTAGAAGTATCATTTATACGTGAGATAGGAAGAAAAAAGTTTGTAAGAGGGTAAGAGTTTTTGCTTTGATTTACATGTGGGAAGGGTCAAACTTAGGTCATAATATGTAAGGTAATAACTGGGCTTGAGTTTTTTATAAAGTTTGGTCTACTTTTAAAAAGTAGTCCATTTTGTAGTGAATAACTTTTGGTCTAATTGGTCTAATTGTTAAGAACAACCCATATTTTATATAATAATAAAAATAAGTTACTATGATATATTGGGTAACAGTAAAATAAACTTAATAAAAATGGGTGAAAAATGTTAAATTAATATATATAATAGTAAAAATAAGTTACTATGATCTATTGGATAACAATAAAAAAAAAAAAACTTAATGAAAAAAGGTAAAAAATACTAAATGCAACATTAGAGTGTCACGTGATAGGACCTCATGCACTCTCACATGATATCTCTGCTTTTATATAATATATATATATATATATATTGATATATTGATTTGTAGTGAATAACTAATTTTGGTCTAATTGTCAATAACATCCCATATTTATATAATAGTAAAAATAAGTTACTATGATCTATTGAATAATAGTAAAAAAAAAAAAATGGTAAATACAACATTAGAGTGCCACATGACAGAATCTCATGTGCCCTTACATGAAGTTTTTGCTTTTATAATAACTGGGCTTGAGTTTTTCATAAAGTTTGGTCTACTTTTAAAAAATAGTCCATTTTGTAGTGAATAACTTTTGGTCTAATTGGTCTAATTGTTAAGAACAACCCATATTTTATATAATAATAAAAATAAGTTACTATGATATATTGGGTAACAGTAAAAGAAACTTAATAAAAATGGGTGAAAAATGTTAAATTAATATATAATAGTAAAAATAAGTTACTATGATCTATTGGATAACAATAAAAAAAAAAAAAACTTAATGAAAAAAGGTAAAAAATACTAAATGCAACATTAGAGTGTCACGTGATAGGACCTCATGCACTCTCACATGATATCTCTGCTTTTATATAATATATATATATATATATTGATATATTGATTTGTAGTGAATAACTAATTTTGGTCTAATTGTCAATAATATCCCATATTTATATAATAGTAAAAAGAAGTTACTATGATATATTGGGTAACAGTAAAAATAATAATAACAATAAGAAAAAATGGTGAAAAATGCTAAATTTATATAATAGTAAAAATAAGTTACTATGATCTATTGAATAACAGTAAAAAAAAATGGTAAATACAACATTAGAGTGCCACATGGCAGAATCTCATGCACCCTCACGTGAAGTTTCTGCTTTTATATGTATAATAATAATATATATATTAATAATTAATTAATTGATTGGATCCCCCGGTTTGTTTCAATTGAAGGCAACAGCTCGAAATCAGGATATTGTGGATGATTCCACAGTTTCTAGCCTCATTGATTCTAAAATAGGAGATTGGAATAGGCAGCTGATTGATCATTTAATCTCACCTTTTGTTGCACAGAGAATAAAAGCTATACCATTGTGCAGGACAATGCAGAAGACTGCATAGTGTGGCCCCGAAGCAGGAATGGAGACTACTCGGTGAAGACAGGGTATCAGTTACTCGGTGAACTAGAGAACAAAGGAGCAACGTCGGGCTCAAGTCAGGCAACACAAAGGAGTTTTTGGAATGGTATTTGCAAGTTTAACATTCCAAATAAAATAAGAATTTTCTATTGGCAAGCATGCACCGATTCACTACCGACTTTGAAGAATTTGCACCGCAGGAAAGTATTAGACTCACCTCTATGCAACTCCTGTGGTAAGTCAGATGAAACAATGCTCCAGCTAGGGTCCTGATTTCAACGAGCTACGTCGAGTTCCCTACCAACCCGTTTCAGTCACGGACCTGATCTGTAGGATTGGACAAGAATGGAAAAATGTGGAGCTGTTCACGGTATTGGCATGGTTCATTTGGTGTAGGAGGAATAAATGCCACTTCAACGAGCCTAGCTTACCACCTGAGAAGCTTCTCGATGCTACCTCCAACTCACTAGCAGAGTTCCAGAGCAAAAGGACTGACAGACAAACGCAACATAAACCAGCTACTCCGAGATGGCAACCACCACCGAGGGACACCTACAAAATAAATTATGATGGTGCTGTCTTTACGGAGTTAGATGAAGCTGGAATAGGAGTAGTGGTTAGGAATGAAATGGGCGAGGTGATGGCTTCCTTAGTTGAGAAGTTCTTTATGCCATCGGGTGTGGGAGTTCTTGAAGCCATGGCAACTAAGAAGGCAATTATTTTCACAATGGAGTTGGGCTTTCATGGATGTATTATTGAAGGAGATTCAAAGATTGTGTTCAAAGCTTAACAAGAGATTTTTCTGAGCGCTCTAGTTTTGGTCATATAGTTAAAGATGGTAAGTCTATAATCGGTTTTCTACAAACTTGTTCTTTCTCTCATGTTAGGCGACAAGGTAATGCGGTTGCCCATGCCTTACTTAGGAGGGCTAAGAAGTCTTCCCCTCTCTATGTGTGGACGGAATTTATTTCACCCAACATTTCTTTTTTAGTTCATTGATGTAACTCCTTAATTTTATTATTAATAAAGTTTGTCAGGTTCTTTTTCTCAAAAAGAAAAAAAAAAAAAAAAAATTTAGTAAGTGTTGTTTGGAACAAAATTTTGTCCTTTCTTTTTATATGTATAACTTCTTTTTTTTTCCCTTCTTTTTAGATTTTTAGGGAAAAAAAAGTTGTCAAGTAATTTTTTTTTTCTTTTTCTTATACTAGTCAAGTTCAAGTAATACCCATACCCGACCTATCGAGCTTAGGTATGGGGAAAAACCCGCACCACTCCCTCGATCCCCCTAACATGGCAGGTAAAACCTGTCCCATTCGGATCGGGATAACCATAAGCTAATGGGTTTTGGCCATCCCTAGGCATACAATATACCACACAATTAAATTTCATTTTCGTAGGTAATCCTCCAATTGAATTGAGACCAAGAGGGATTGTGAGAACATGAAGTAGAATATAAACATGATAGAAAATATATATATTGAGCATATTATATAAATAAAAAATAAATAAAAATGTATACATTAGAAATAGAGAGAACGAGAAAGGTTAGTTATAGAAGTCTTTCAAGTTTTATCTCTGCAAAGAGATTAACAAATAATATTAGGGTAAACTATGTATTTGGTTATATTCTTTACATCATACTTTAATTTAGTCCCTAACCTTTTAATTGTATCAATTTAGTTCATAAATTTTTAGTGTCGTATCAATTTATTTTTTGCCGTTATCTCTCAGATGGAAATTGCTAACATGACAATAAACTAATTTTTTATTTTAATCGTTTGCCACATCAACAATTTTTATCCAAAAGATAACGGCAGAGATTAAATTGGCACAGCACTAAAAAGTTAGGGACTAAATTAAAATATAGTGTAAAAAAAAGGAACTAAATACGTAATTTACCCATAAAATTAAAACCAATTATAAGATGGTGAACTCTAAGAAAGGTAATTACAAGGTATAAAAAGACAAACAAGTTAAGAACCGGATATCAAGATCAAGGTCACTGATTTTCATCAATAAAGCAAGATGGCCTTATATACAAATTTCTGCCAATCACTTTTTTTCCTAAATCTCAATGGAGTAAAATTGAGGTTATAAAGAAAGGAGTAAACTTTTTGCACCAAAACTTAAGACAGTAAGAAAGTTCAGGCTTGTTCTCTCCTTGTCCCAGAGTTGATTAGCAGTCAGCTGCTGCAGTATCTTTTTATAGACTGTCTTTAGTACTGGATGTGAGAAACCTCTTGTACCTTTGCATGAGACCTCCAAATCCAAAATTATACGGTAGGGAGCAATCTTGGATTCAAATGGCACAAGAACATATCAGTAGGCGCAAGCAACTTGCTTGATGAGCAAATCTAACCAGCGTCTCTAGGGATATTTCCAATCAAATTGGGGACCATTGAAACCATTTACTGCATTAAGAAACCCATTAGCCAATTCTTGTTGCTCAAGGTTCATGTTAGCATCCTGAGGCATCAATGGCACGCCTACCCTTCCAGTCAAAGTGCCATAGTTATTCCCCATTGCAGTCCTCATTCCACTAGAGTTGTTAGAAAGACCAATGCTACCACTCTGGTTTCCAAATCTTCCACAAGGAAGACCTGAATTGTTCTTATTGACAATTCCATTCCCCACTAGGGAGTTGGTACTGGTGAGTGCACTGCTATAACTGTTCACATTGTTCATATTACTCCCCAAGGATCCAACAGAGACCATGCTACTGTCTCCATTATGCTGTGATGAATTTATTATTTCTTGTAGGATTTTCTCAATAGAGCTCTGGGATTCATTTAGGTTGGCTTCTGACTGAGATGAATGCTGTAACGGGATTTGCTTCGGTGAATTTGCTAAATTGATACGGTGGCTTGAAGTGGCCGATACTGTTAATGCATTATGAGAGGTTTGAGGGGGATTATAGGAAGAGGATAAAGTTGGAGATAAGAAGGGAGAAGAGGGATTGAGTTGGTCTGGAGGCATAGTGGTTGAGGACCCTGCAGATGGAATCTGACCAGGGGTCCCAGCATAAGGACTGCTTGGAGTGTTCATTTGATATTCATGCCGAGAGTTCATGGAGTTCTCATGGAGAAGCCCAACAACAGAGGTGGCAGAGGTCAAGGTGGATGTTGTGGACTGGGAATTGTTTACACTTGTAACACAATTATTTGAAGAAGGCTGCATGGCAGTTCCCTGTAATGATTGATCATTAATTTTCTCTTCCATAATTTGCTGCTGCTCATCAATTTGCTGAACTGAATTATGCGGCTTAGATAATGAGCTGGCCACACAAGGGAAGTTGGCTAAACTTTCTGGGGAAGAAACAATGGAGTTGATCAGCAATAAATAATTATATACCCATAGCAAGGCATACAAGGTTTGAATCAGTACTAAAGAACAAAGAGAAATTGATCAAGAAAAAGAATAAAAAACTAAATAAAGCAGTCAGACTATAAAAGAAACATTATATAATATTTTTATGAAATCGAATTACCAAGTTAACCTTGACTAACATTGAGTCTGAATCTGCCCAAAATTGTTAATCCGCTTCTTCTGTGTTACTTACCCAAATTTTAGGGCATTGGAAAAACTACATGTGACATTCAAAAGCTAAACCCTACTAGAAAAAACAAGTGAGAAACAATAAAACCCAATCTATTAGACAAAGAATAAACACTTTCGCATCATTTAAAATCACACACTTTACAAAGAGATAACACACTCCTAATTCATACTACCATTTGCAATAATTTGACATCTTTAGGCTAACCAAATATGCTACTTCCCTCCTATGGATGGTTCTTTGTCAAAACAAGAAACATTAAACAGCAGTGATTACAAAAGAAGACTATAAAAGAATTTATTATAAAGCTTACCTATGGGTCCCTTTCCTGTCTGTTGACTATAATCAATCAGATCCTTCATAACATTAACCACTTCTGCTATCTGTAACCCAGCCAGTAAACATTCAAATGAAGATAAAATCATCTACCAAATCAGTAAAAAATTCACAGAAATCACAGCTCAGTATGATTCATGTAACGTATTAACTTTGCAAATCTCATAATAGGAAGATAGAAACACCAACACAATGCTCAGTGAAAAGAAGCATAAAATAGCAGTTAATAAATTTTTAAGATATTTAGAATCTGTGAGAAAGTCATTTATACAATGCTTAATGAAACATATCTATTTTCAATTAAAAATTTGCACTGCAATACCTGAAGGCATCGAACGTATCTTTTTGTATACCCTACATCATTGACTAAAGGCACCTCCAAGGTTTTTGCTAATTGACAAGCAGATGCAACAAACCTGAAATAAATATTAAAAAATATTTTAAAAATTACACTTATTGGATAATAAAAGTCAAAATCAATGTGATGGCGCTCAAGATCAGTAGATCTCCACCACACATTCTTTACATGACATTATAAAATATACAGTATATCAAGTAAAAAGGCTGTTCACATAATTATATCTTACTAATAAATGAGTTAAATACATAAACCATAGCTGAACATGGACCTTAGTTGTATAAACTATAAAGCAAACCAGGATAACAAACATAGGTAGAAAGGCATTAAATGCATCTAATGCAATTATTTCCTCTTTTTTAACCAGCAGAAGGTTGGTTAATTTCGCAAGACATCCACAAGTTAATCAAAAACTTAGGTCATGTTTGGTAACTGTTTTTGTTTTCTGTTTTCATTTTCTTGTTTTTAAGGAAAAAAGAAAAAACAATTTTTTTGTGTTTTCAAAATGAAAAACACGTTTGGTTAGTTGAAAAGAAAAAAAGAATTTTCTATCATACCTTGTTATCTTCAAAAATCAATGGAAACAGTAGTAATTTTATGGCATGGGATTATTTATGGAGACACTGGGACACAGATTCATATGAAAAAAAAAAAAAAAAAAAAAAAACCTTTGGCAATATCAATTAACATCACACCAACAGTTGACACTCAAAAAATTTGAGAGAAAAAAATATATTAGACATGAGAATTAAAGGGAAAAAAAAAATCCAGGAGTGGGAAAGAGTAAAAATAATAGGACAAAACTTATGTATAGTACTTAAATGTTGTTCTTTAGATTCCACTCTTAAGATTCTGCCATGTGGATTTTTTCTCATGAAATGGAAGTATATTTTTTAGTTAAGAAACCATATGGCTAAATCTTCAAAAGGGCAGCACTTAAAGTACTTTACCTAAGTTTATCCAAAATAATATTAGATACCAACAATTGACACTCAACAAATTTGAGAGAAAATAAATTTTAGGCAAAAAAATTTGGGAGAAAAAAAATATTAGACACGATAATTAAAGGGAAAAAATTCTAGGCATGGGAATGAGAGTAAAAATAATATTAGATAATAAAAAAACGGTTGTTAGGTTGCTCGAACCAGTGTGTTGGTTCATTAAAGTAGCTTGTAGTCATTGTTTTCTCCTCGTTTTTGTAAGCCTTAGAAAACTGAAAAATGAAAACAGCCGAAGCTCTGTTTTCAATTTCCTTTATAATATGGAAATTAGAAACAGTTTTTGTTTTTTGCCTAAAATAAGTTACCAAACAAATTTTTTGGCCAAGGGAACAAAAAATTGTTCTAAAAAACAGAAAATTAAGGAAAAAAAAAATTACCAAACATAGCCTTAGCTTTTGTTTCATTTGTAGGTGTAATTAGCACGCTGTTAAGAGATATGGCAGAAAGAAATAACACAAAAACAAGCTACAACAAAAAGATCTCTATATGCAATATGCTACTGATCATACACAGACTCATATACACTTAAAAAGATTTTTTTGTCAAAAACCAACATGTGATACATATTCCTTCTTTTCCTATTTCCCCGTTCTAATACTAATATACAATTAATGAGTTGACATAAACCACAGCAGAACATGGAACTCAGTAATGTAAAGCAAACCAGGCTAACATGCATAGCCAGAAAGCTTTTAATACGTATACTACTGCCATCAATTGTAAGTGAAGCCTTGTGAGAAATTACTTTACATATATATTTTTACGAAGGGAGAAATGATTCAGTCACAAAATATAGAATTTAATATAGAATTTAACTTGGGCAGGGAAAAAAGGGGGGGGGGGGGGGGGGGGGGGGGGGCGATGGGGGAGGGGAGACACATGCCAGAGTCCTCAAACATCAGACAGCAACAATCATTTCCACAACTCTTAGGTATGTCCCATAGAACTACTACCATGCAAAGAGAGAGAGAACTGTAATACCAACTGAGATTCAGATCAACTAGAAAGAAGGGGGGGGGGGGGGGGGGGGAGGGGGGATACGCACCATTCAAAGTTTTTTTGTTTTTGCACCAGAAAGCCTATTGAGTATAGATTTTTTTTTTTTTTTTTTAATTCTTTTCTTTGTTTCTTTTTCTTTGATTGTAGATTAGAATTTCAATCTAAAACATTCTTTAACTCAATTCGTAACATGCAATTGAAAGTTACCACGGCTTTTGAGTGGAGTTTGCAACATGCCTTTGTGTTAGAACCCCTTTCCCTATTCTTTGTGTGTGTGTGTTTGTTTTCAAAAAAAAAAAAAAAAACTAAAACATGCAATTACTAAATGGTAATATTGATTAAACAAAAACTTTAATAAATATAAACATTAGTATTCTAATCCCTAATAATATCCTCAATTATCCAATAGATGTTGCAATGTAAAAACTGAAAGACATGACCAATAAACAACCATAATTAAATCACTCCTTAGCAATTGAATTTTGTAATTAAGTTGAAGTTAACGAAGATTGTTATTTACTACAATGCAAAACATATGAAAACATAACGCTGATTTCTTTTTCTTTTTCTTTTTCCTTTACTCTTTTCACATCCACATGTTTTTAATTTATCTTAACTCCTCTCGATCCTCATTGCTAAACTCACATATCTTCCTCTCTCACTCTCTCTCACATGGCAGCACTAAGTAACAGCGTTAAGTTTTTTTTTCTTTTTTATTTTTTCTTTTTTTTTGCTTTCTCATCAAGGCCGCTGCTATTCTTTTCTCTTTCTCCACCACCACACCTCCTTCCTTGCACACTAAACCACACACCATCAGGGACTGTGCTTTCTTCTCTTCTTCTTCTTCTTCTTCTTTCATTTTTTTTTTTTTTTTTTTTTTTTGCAGAAAGGACTATGAAAAATACCAAAAAGAAGTTGAGAAATATAAATGAACTTATATATATATAATGTATCATATTATTGTACCTGTTAGTTTAATGTAAAAGGGGGTTTTTTTTTCAAAAACAAATTACATAAAGGATTATGATGTGATTCAGATTCGTGTTTGTGTTTTCCATAGGGGAAACAATGGAGAGGTACAGAGAGTTTGAAGGAGAGGAGTTTTGGGTTTTAATTTTGGGGGAAGGAGATCGGTAGTGTTGAGATATGAGAAGAATTTTTTTTATTTTATTGGGTTTTAGTTTTTAGAAGAATCTTTTCTCTTTTTTTTTTGGGGGGGGGGGGGGGGGGGGGGAGAAAGAGTATTTTTTATTTTAAAAATGCCCTACTATAAGCATGCGCTATTGTTAATTGATGCCAAAGTAATGTATTACAATGTAGGAAGAATTAAACAATTGTTCCTGGTTAGATTTTAATTTGTCATGACAGTTCTGATTTTCTCAGTAGCCTAAAAGCCAATTCTCCTTAGTGTGCTTCAATCAACATAACTAGGATATCAAGGTGGCAATGAAACTTTCAAACATGAACCATCTAATTCTAGTACATATAGAGGGGGGAAAAGTAAATAAATGACCATTAAAACTGGTCAAAAGGTAATGAAATTTTAAAATAAAATGAGATAATTCTTGCTTGAACCATTCCATGTAAAATATATGAGAACGTTCTAATTCCTTCCCATCTAGAGCTACACAAGTTCAATTAAATCATCCACAAATTACACTCTTTGTGACGTTGATTCTGCCAAGATTGGATGAATTAACTCCACAAGTTACCTATATTTCCAATCATTGACTGACTTCCATCCCTCCCTTATATAATGAAAGGAAAAGGGGGAGAAGGCTTTGCTGAGTTGCCTTGCGTTTTGAGTCATACACCCTAAGTTTTGACTGTCCCACTTGATACGGCCATTATGTCACTCATTTATGGGTACACACATTTAAAATAGAGAAGTATACACTAAACCATATCAACAAATTATTTTTAGAGAATTGGATTTCCTAAAGATAAGGTAGCAGAAAAATCAATTTCTCAAATTCAGAAAATAATTCAATTAATTGTAAAGGAGTAACTTACATATTACAATTAATTTGTAAATCTTGTGAAGATGAGTTGGTTGATGCATTTTGAGCAGATGCTTGGTATTTTTGAGCAGCAGCTCCAACCTGACTAAGCTGCAAAACATGAATTATGGTCAATTGTCCATGCCATGAGAAATACATTTCAAATTTCATAAAATTCCCTTCCACTGTGATACCTAACACTGCCAGTGAACAAGAACGAACTGAAAACAATTACATCTATATCAACTAATTCACGAAAAAAAAAAAAAAAAAAAAAAAGGGTGGGGGAGGGGACAGGATGAGAGTGATTTCCATCTTTCTGAAGAATGAAGCAAAGGCATAACAACTTCTTTAATTGGTCTTGATGCAGCGCTATCAACTAGGTGTTGCACGCATCTCAAAAATCATAAAGAGAACTCGCCAATGGTTTTGAACCAAATGGCATCTCCTCTTCCCATAAACAAAGGTTGCAAGTTCAATCCTGTACAGGTGCATGACTTGTGTTACCCATCAGACAAAGATACAACAAAAAAAATAGAGGGAACTCTACATATGTTTCTGGATTATTGATCCAAGAAAATATCAAGAATGAAAAATTATTTTGCCATTCTTCTTGATGTAGAAGAGCCATATCCTTTGATGGAGACAACAAAAGCACCATCACAGTATCAAAACTGGTAAGGAGCCTCAAAGATATGATCATTTATTTGAGGATTCTTCACCTTATTAAATGCATAGCTTTTCTGATGGATGGGTACATAAACTTTAAGGTTGATCTTCTTGCAGTAAAAGGTGGGCATCTTTAAAAATTACACAGGTCAGTCTTCCATCCATTGCTCCTCCAGATTCTAGCCTCTTCAACCCTATGAGTCTATCACACTCCTTGAATTTTAAAATTCATTCATTCATTCCCTTCCTTCTCTCTCTTTTTTTTTTTTTTTTTTTTTTTTTTTTTGTGAATAAAGTACAACTTAGTTCCTCCAGTTTTACTAGTGCTTCTAGTTTTGTCTCTATTTTAATTGCAACAGTATTATCCTTAGACTTTCACACTTGTTGCAATTAAATATATATATATATATATTTTTTTTTTGATAGATAAATATATATATATATATATATATATGAAAAGAGTGTTGCAATTTAAAATAGGGATGGAAAAGAAAAATTAATAAAAGTTGGAGAACCTGAAATGTACTTTAGCCTTTTTTATTTCTGTTCTAACAATGAATAACTAATAATTATATGAATGCCTAACCAACTGAAGTTAATCAAATTCAATGAAGGCTACATCCAAGATTGTAGCTTGTTCCTTACTCAAAAGCATGATGCAATTTGCACGATAAAATGAAAGCATTCAATGATTCACCTGGGGTATTAGTATCCTTCGAGGGATGAGCTCCTCATGATGTCGTGCACAAAACTCCCAGGAGAAAATCTAAAAAAAATGGACAAAAGAAAATCCATAATTAATCCAGAAACCAAAGTTTCTAAAACATAGAGGCCATGTAAAAACTCACAACCTTTAGATCCGGAGAGAAAATAAGACGAAGTTGACCGTCCCATACAACACGAAGTTGCTCAAAAACACTTTCTTGTATTGCTTTTGCATACTCAAGGACAATTTGACCAAATGTATTTTCATATTCATGGGGCATATCAACAAAAAGAAGCTCTTGTGAAGTACCACTATCATACTTGATTTTGAATAGCCTGGGCAGAACCTCCACAGTTGTTTCTGAAATTTCAAATTAAACAATCTTTAAGAAAGTTCTAAAATGTATGTTAAATATCTCTGACAAAGAAAATTAAGAGAGATGCAATCTTGAATCTACTCAACAATTAGAAAGTTTGTGTACAATCAGATTGAAAACTTACTAAAGTTTTCTTTCTTTTTAGCAGGTGCAAATAAATTTGGAACTCTTCCTTCAAATATTTTTTGAAAAAAGTTGTGAATTGCCACTCTTCCCAAAAGCTTAAGTTAGGAAATGGTGAATATAATAACTAAATCATTTTTTTTTTTTTTGATAAGTAATGAAAAATTTTATTAAGCAAAGAGAAACAGCCAACCCGAGTACATTGGGAATGTACTAAGAGGGCACAAATCAAGGACCAAGGTTACAACGATCAAGCAAAACAAGAACTGAAGAACAAGAAAAATGACAAAAGACCACACTCCAATCGAGGAGAGTGTGTAAAAAAAAAGACTTAATCTCTAGCAAAGAGCGTTCACGTCCCTCAAAGCTTCTAGCATTTCTTTCACGCCAAATACACCATAACAAGCAATGAGGCACAAGTCTCCACAAATCTATGTTACGATGCCGACCAACATACCCTGCCAAGAGTTAATCATTATTCTAACTCTCCCCCCACATGTGAGCCCAAAATAAAAGATTTTTAAATCCACACAATCTGGAAATTCCTCCACTTCCAATTCCCGAAGCCCTCGTCAAGACCCACATTGTGCTGCATTGCCCCCAAACCACATGGCATGACCAGGTTGGCTCTAATACCATGATAAATTACCACTTGTCTCAAAAACTTAAGCTATTAGGAGTTGTAAATTTAAAAACTTTTGAAAGAAAATGCAAACCAAAAAAATATTTTAATTTTCCTTTTCTTCTTCACAACAGATCTCCTTAGACATGTTAATTGATAACCTCTTTTCATAATTTACCTCCCTCACTTGGCACAAGCATACTCTCTTATTTGTCTCTTACAGTTAGTTTCTTATTTGAAATCATATTGCCATTTGGATCACATACCAGCTATCGTATGCCAGAATGCTCAATCTAAAGAAACTTCATGTTGCAAATTGTTAATAAACTATCAATTCAGCGGTGGAGCCAAGAATTTTTGCTTGGGGGCCAAATTATGGTATTGATACACTAGACAAGATAAATTTAAAAAACATATAAATAAATATGGATACATATAACATAGTGCATCCATCTCTTAAGCTTGCTGGTAATGCTAAAAGTGTATCCATCTCTAAAAGAAATGGAGTATAACTTAGTCCATCCAAGAGGTTGGCGTTTTCCAAACGCACATAAATGGTAACAAAAGATTAACAAAGTAGAAAAAGGATAGCATACCAAAACCACGACCAGGCTTGCAATTGCATATGTCACAGTGCCATACATCCTGCAAATTCTGTAATTAAGATTCCAATGCTTCTGAAGTTGACATGAAACCATAAATCCTATTGACTGATTTACTCATACTCATTAATATGTATATCATACCATGATTGTGCCGTGTGCTTCTTAAGGCAAGAAATTTTAACCACAAAAAAAAAAAAAAAAAAAAAAAAAAAAAAAAAAAAAAAACTAAAAAGGTAAGGTCATGGTTCACATGAAAGCTGAACCACATTTTAGGACACTGTTTGCTCAAAGGGTATCACTACCCACAACAGGTTGAGCACCTACAAACCCCAAAATTATCCATTATTTATATATATTTTTTGTGAAAAATATGGCTGATAATATATGCCCATGACTTTTGACTCTTTTTTTTTTTTTTTTATAAGTGACTTTTGACTTGCTCACATATACTAATCTCAGCATGCCAATAGGCAACCAAACCTCATCCCTCAAATTCCCACATCTCCCAGCTGGATCTAAAGATTGCCAATGCATGCGATGCTAAAGCACAAGAACCACACCTTTCACATCTGATAAGCATGTAGCTATAAAAACTGTGTCTCTCTATCAATTGAAAACCAAAAAGTTTTTTGTCTTGAAACATACCTGAGGGAAAACACCATTCGTTTGGTGGCTAGTTCCATACAATGAAACACACCACTTCTTCCTTGCATTTGGAGCAAAAAATTCAGCAACAAATTTCCGCCAGAATTCAATATTGTTATCCTGCATTAAGAACCAACCCACAACTAGATCAGTGAAACTCTAAACACTGACAAAAGAAATATAAAAGAAATAATAAAGGAATAAAACAACATTACTTCAGGTCGGTGCTGCAGCTGATACATGTATTGTGTCAAACGCCGAGCACACATTCCCGGTTCATATATAGGTCTCACAGCAGATCTAATGGGCAAGGTCTGCTGTTGAAACTGTTTGTGTAGATGGGGCTGTTGCTCAGGAACAGTCTTCAAGAGTTGTTGGTTCTCTTGTTGCTGCAGCTGCATAATTCGCTGCTGCTGCAAAAAACTCATTTGTGCATTGACAGCTTGAGAAGACTGCCTGGACCTTTGATGGAAAGGATGTTGTTGCTGCGGCAAAAGCATCACTTGGTCAGAATGATGATGTTCTAATTTGATAGGTCGTATGCTTCTTCCCATCTGGTTCTGTTGGGGCTCTGGCTTAACTGAACCAACATTCTGCACAGACTGCAACTGTTGTTGAGGGCCAATCTGATCATTGAACATCTGTGGCTCCAACTTTACAGTGCGCACACCCCCTAAACCACCTTGAATCAACTGGAATTGCTGCTGCTGCTGTTGCTGTTGCAGTTGATGTGGCTGTGGTTGGCTGAACAAAACAGATGACTGTTGCATTGATCTATGCTGGAACTTCTGTGACTCAAATTTCTTAACTTGAGATTGCTGTTGATCTGGCAACATTGGATTCCTATAAGAGGTTGATATTTGAGAATTTTGAAATTGATTGGATGAACCAGAATTTGTCATGTTTGATGGCGCAAATATTGGAGGACTAAAACCAATGTCATTTGCTCCAGTCGAAAGAGAATCAGAGCCAGCAGTGGTATCACCACTTCCTCTTTGGAAAACACCCAAACCAGAGATGCTGGTGTTCAATCCCCCACTACCAAATGTTTGATTGAGAAAAGATGAAACATTAGGTGCATGTCCAACCAAATTCAAGTTACATTCACGTGGAGGTCCAACTAAAGAAAATGCTGCTTGTGGAGGCAATAGACCCCCTTGAGATCCCAAAATGGCAGATTTTGATCGAATTAGTGCAGGTGTAACAGACTGGGCACCATCAACAGGTGTTGAAGATCCGGATGGATGCATTTTGCCAACAGCAAAACTGTACCTATTCACCAAAATGACTCAATACAGCATCATTTACACATCCAATAATCTAATAAGCTTATGCAGATAGCTGAACACACATAAATTAAAATAATGGTCAACCTAGCAGGTAAATCTACTTTGTACTCAAACCTCAACACATCATACTTCTCACTTTTCAGCAACAGAACAAAAGGGAAAATGTATTTATTTTAATCATTTGAGCCAACTTGTGGAAGATAATGAACTAAGAATAGAAAAGAACAAATCTAAAGAACTAGCCCTTGTTATAAACATCTACTATAGCCATAGTTTTACAAAAATAACAATCTCTAGCAAAGAATTGAAGCCAATATCCAATAGACTATTGTATTTTAATAAAACTAAGCCCCATAGCTTCCAGCAGAACCCAAAACCAGAAAAAATATTGATGCCACACCACCAAAAGAATCATTTCAGAATCATAACCCTAAATGTTGCAAGTACTTCCCTCAAGGCGCCCCCCCCCCCCCCCCCCCCCACTCACCCACGCAGTCACCCACCCAACCAAAAGAAAAAAGAACTTATTTATCAAAAAAAAAAAAAAAAAAATCATAGAATTCATTGAACTCATTCCAATTCCAATTCCAATTACAAAATGAGGATTATATTGGAATCCCTACGTTTTGTTGCCACGAAACATCAAAAAAAATAAAAATAAAATCATATTTAGAGATGCGAAAATATATTATATTAAAAAAAAAAACCTAGTACCACTACTCTACTGAGCCAAACACTAAGCTCAGTTGATAACCCACTTCTTAAAATTTTCAAAACCAAATAAAATAACAACAAAAATTCAAAAGATTTTATTTCCATAACTTCTTTCTTAGCAACCAAACAGAAAACAAAACCCAACAACTATGAAGTAATATAGTACCTACCACCCCCAAAATTTGATTAAACCCATAAACAAAAACTATCTGCAACACACACACACACACACACACCAATATATCACTGAAAATTCTGAAACCACAGTCCACACCAAAATTCAAATTCAATTAACAAAAAAAAAATCAGAGTGAAAGACAAATAGAGAAGGAGAGAGTCTTACAGAAGTGAGTGAGAGTCTTTGATATTCCAAGGAGAATTCTATGATCCTAAACAAAACACAAAACAAACCCACATCGTTAAAATACAAATACTATAAAAACACAAGCTATAAAGAACACAACATAGCAATAGTATGATTTTCTTGTTTTGTGTTCAATACCTGTCTCAATGTGAACACTTTGTTTTGTTTTTATAGTTTTTCTAAACGTTCCTCTTCATTGTAGAAGCGTCCGTACACACATTTTTTTTTCCTTTAGTTCTTCTAACTAAGAGTCTCTGAGGTTTCACTGTCTCTCTTTTTTACTTCAGCACTGTATGTATATATATATATATATATATATGCGCTCACTCACTCACTGTCTGTGTTTGTGTTTGTCTGTCTGTGACTCTCTGTCTTTGTCTTTATGTTCTTGCGGACGTCAAAACTCTTTTGGATTGAATTCAATATTTTTTTTATAATTTATTTTACGTTACGTCCTTTTATTTATTTGTAATTATTATTACATTACATTACATATATTTCTGTTTTTTAAAAGAAAAAAGTCAAATGCTATGAGGGGCCCAATATGCTATGCTCTATTGCTATGTGCATGTGCATCATTGTCTTTATGATGGATGGTTATAATTATAATAATTATTTTTCCATGATTATGACTCATGTGACACTATTCGACCACCCACTAATTAGCAAAACAACAATATGATTCTTTTTTTTTATTATTATTAAGAAAAGTTTATGTATGTCTTATTTGAGGATTGTACTTTATAGTGTGTATTCTTCTCCAAAATCCACACAAAAAAAAAAAAAAAAACTTTATAGTGTGTGTATATATATGTATGTATTTAATGGGAGTTATCCGAATCTAATAATATATTTTGGAGATGTGATTCCATATAAATATATACTATTCCATAATCGTAGATTTTCCACTACTCGTTGGATTATTCTTTTTTTGATTATTCTATAACTAATATATATATATATATATCTTTTTAGGACAAGCTACGATTTTGCATTGGCCTTTTCAATTATGTGCTTATTTTCAATTTGGCCCTTAAACTATTGATTATATCAATTTAAACCTTAAAATTTTTTACAATTATTCTATTTTAGTTTACCCATCTTTTTACTTATTGAGTGCTTAACTGATTACATTAAACTGTTTAGTAGATCAAGTGATATAATTTATTGTTAATTTTAACTAACAAAGCTTTTAGGGTATCTATTAACAAAATCCTTAATAATACAAAATCAACTACTTCCTTTTTAGAAATATAGTTATTTTCGTTAAAGTGTTTTTACAAATCAAGTGATATGATCTATTCTTAATTTTTTTTTTTTTTTTTTTATACAAGATAGAAATTCTACTCTAGCCTAATCTAAGTGTATATATGTATGTGAAACTCTTCCTTAAAGACTTGAACTCCGACCCTTGATCCCACACCTCATAAGCACTTATACTTGTAGAGTGACTACCGCATAGTAATTTCTATTAAACTTTTTTAATAGATCATGTGATATATGATCTATTGTTAACTTTTTTTTTTTTTTTTTTTTTGAGAAGCATCTATTGTTAACTTTAATTGCTATTAATACAAGATCAAAGATTTCAAAATAGACATTATTTGTACATTTTGGTAGTTAACTTTAATGGCAAGTATCAGATTATCGATATGAGTAAAACTAAGATGTCCTCAAAATTTTAAGGAAAAAAAAAATACAATTGATAGTTAACCATAAAATTAAACTCTATTTTAACAACTAAACTAATAATTTAGAGGTGATCACATGTCAAATTTCAATATAAATATAAACCTATCACTCGAATCGATCATATTGAGTGAAAGGGTTTTGGATGTATTGTCAATTGAAAAATCAATCGAATATAAGTTTTTTTTTTTTTTTTTCTGCTATTTAGTGGATCTAATTTACAGATTTAGAACATTGGATGTGATATAGATTTAGTTTATAGGTGATTTTTTAATCTACTTGGTAGAAAGAAAAGAATGAGTCTTCCTTTAGAAATAAAAACCATCCCTTAATTTAGATTCAATTGATTACTTAAAAGTAGGATGTGTAAACTAGTACTTTTTGGAGGAGGGAATGGAAGGAAAATAATAACCTTAGAATATTCCTTCCATTCCCTTGTTTAGAAGTTTTAATAGAGGGAATATAATGAAAAGATCATTCCCCTATTTGGTAGTTTAAGGGGGAAGAAATAGAATGGATAACAATGAATACTCATTCCTCTCTTCTCTCTTAAAACCTTACATTGTCATTTCCTGGAATTGGGAGGAATATGAGGGAATGAAATTAGATTTAATGAAATTTTCATTAAAACTCCTAAAATACCTCTATATATTCAACATTTTATTTTAAAATAGGGATATAATAGTAATTTTATTATAAATTATTCCATTTCATTCCTTCTAATATTACTTTCAAATAAAATTACTTACATTTCATTCATTTCTATAATTCCATTCCATTATTTTAAATCATCCAAACAAGATTACTTAATACCACTTTATTCCTTTCCATTCATTATTTCCATTACTTAAATACAATTCGTTCCATTTTATTATTTTTTATTCTTTTATAGTTTACTCATTTCAGTCTATTTCATTACTTTATGAATTTCCAAACGAAGTGTATAACACAAGTCCTTATAAACCAACATGTAAATTGTATAGACAAATAGCAAAGAAAAAATCACAAATTCCAATCTCCATTGTAAGACGAGGAGCTTAAACTCAACTTTGTGCTCATAGCAATGGTTGACAAGCATGGATGGAGCCATGGTTGGACTTGGGGGGCAATGCCCCCCTCCCCCAATATTTTTTTTAAAAATATTATTATATATATAGGTACTAATTTTAGCAATTTTATTTTTTAAAATTACATTTTTGCCCCTTAACAATATTATTGATTTTTTTTAAGAGTATTTTTATAATCACAAATTTTTCTACAATATTTTTACAAACTGTTAAGATAACAAATTCTTATTAATTCGTATTTTGGCCCACCACTTACATTTTTTTTTAATTACCAATAACTACTCATCACATCAGTAATTTGTAAAAAAGTTTGTAGCTCTATCATTTTCCTCTTTTTTAAAGACCATTAAAAAAATTTATAGATCTAAAATCTTTTAAAATATATATATATATATATATATAAGCCCCAAAAAATTAGTCCAACAATAAAAATTACCAATAGTAAAACTAAAAATTAAGCCTAGTCAACCAATTTTACCCAAACAAACAACCTAACCCTTTAAATCCTAGTCATTGAACACAACCAGCAGCAAAGCCCCTCTAACTCTAAGTTTTGGCTCCATCCCTGTTGACAAGGATGTCAATGGGGAATGAGGGGCGAATCCTTGATGTTAACAACAATGTTTACCTACAATCTTCCCTTAGCCTAGTTGATTAAGATAAGGGTGGTTTGTGGCTTTTTTTGCTTAATCAATTTCTCACACGTCAAAGATGTTCAAGGTGATATATAACTCAAAGCTTAAAAAAAAAAAAATATATATATATATATATATATATAAAAAAAAAAAAAAAAAAAAAAAGAGATCTCCTCCCACTAAATCCTCCAATTTTCAATTTTTTATTTAGATATGAGACATGTGGCATTTAAAAATCAAATAAATACCACAATTAAAATTTGGAGGAAATTGGAGCATTCTATAGGAGCTAGTGGGGTCCTTTCCTGATTGGACTAGGCCTAGGGAGAGAGAGACGGTTGGGTGACGCAATGAGAATCCTCCACATATGAGAATAAGATTGCAACTAATAAAAACAAGACATGTGACACACACACACACACACACACACACACACACACACACACACACACACACACACACACACATCAAAGTCGGCTGGGTTTAGTTTACTCGAGTGAATTTTAGTAAACCTAACACCCAACCAAATATTCAATTTTTTTTTAACACCTTAAGCTACATACAAAGTTTGATTACAAACTACGTACTTTATAGGCGAAATTACAATGTTGGTCCCTCAAGGTTATCCTATGTGCACAATTGGTCCCTCAAGTTTAAAGTGAGCACAATTGATCCCTCAAGTTTTAAAACTGCGTTGTATTAATCTTTTTACTAACTGTTGTTAGTGGTGTTACTTACGTGGCTAACGGAACAATGATTTGTCATTTTTTTAATAACGTGACACTTTTTTATTAAAAAATTACGGTACAGGCTCACCTCCCGTTCAATACCCTCCTGCTTTCTCCATTTTTTAAATTGATGAAGGACACGTGTAAGTGAATCAATCAAAAAAGCAAATTTTCTTTCATTCTCTCTCCATTACTCTCTCTCTCCATCTCTCTTTATATCTCAACTCTCTCTAGAACTCCAAAACTGAGCATCAAAGGTGTTTCTATTTGTCATTAAATTGTGTCTTGTTCCTTCCTTCATCTTCTACACAAAGAAAAATTCACTTTTGTTTGAATCTTATATTCAGTTTTTTGGGCTACTAGGCATTATTACTTGCAATAGAACCCTTTCATTTGTAAGAATATATTTTTTTTTTCTTTTTTAGGTGAGTTTAAGCCAAGCTTTTGTATTTTCTTGAAACCCAAAACAACTATTGATAGACTAGGATTTACCAACTTTGGCATTCTTGTGGAACCATTTATGATTGAGTGGTAGAGGGTTTGGGTTCAATTTCCTTTCCCTGATCCAATGTCCCAATTTTACGCTTTCTCCTCTGGCAAGCAGCGATCTTCTTAGGTAAGGTCTGATCTTGGAGCATCTGATGCTCAGCTCTGAAGAAAGCTAAACGAAGAGAGTAATTAAGATAGTGGACTTTCTCAATAATTGCTATAATACTGGACTTTTACAGAGAAGAAGACAGAGAGAGAGTAAGTTGCTTTGTGGGTTCTCTTTTAGCCTTTGGATTGCTTCACTTACACGTGTCCTTCATCTATTTAAAAAATGCCACATCATTAATAAAAGAAATGCTACCTCATTAAAAAAATTTCAAGTCATTGTTCCGTTAGCCATGTAAGTAACACCACTAACGGTAGTTAGTAAAAAAACTAATACAACTCAGTTTTAAAACTTGAGGGACTAATTATGCTCGCTTCAAACTTGAGAGACCAATTACGCACACAGGGTAAATTTGAGGGACCAATATTGTAGTTTCGCCTACTTTATAACTAATGGCTACAACTCTACTCAATATCTTTTTATTGGATGTAAATTTTGACAAATCCACTATTTGATACATTTTATTCTCATCCTCCATGCTTGCAAAATTTAAAAATAAAAATAAAAAATCAATAGTTATGTCATCAATCGAATGTTTAAATTTCAAGTTTCTGTAACTTAAAATTATACTTTAAAAACAAGTTTATGGATTGAATAGTAAATAACATTCGATTGGCACGAAATTTGACATACATATTATGAACATAAAAAATATGCAGTCTAATGATTAGATTTTCAAAATATGTAACCATGTTAATATTTTTAGTGGGAGTCGTAGCCAAACTTTGTCCTTAAGCTATTAGGTAATGGAATATTTAATCATTTAATCTAACACACCCTCTTCACGTGTGGGACTCAACATGTGAGATTTTTTTTTTTGTTTAATGGAAGATAAATTGGAGATAGGGGTTTAAACCAAAAGCTCATGCTTTGATACCATTTGTCCTAAAAGCCTAAATTGCTAAGAAATAGTGAATTTGATAATTCAATTTAACACTTTCCCGTCATGTGTTGGCCTAAACTGCCCTTAGCCTAACATGTGGAAATTTTCTAAATTGTAGATAAAGTGGAAATAGGGTTTAAATCCACAACCTCATGGTCTAATACCATGATAAATTATATATTGTTTCAAAAGTTTAAGTTTTTAGAAAATACTTAATTTAATTATGTAATCTAACACCTCTGTTTGGGTTAGTTGATGAGGGATATTTTTGAGAACTTCTACACGAGGTGCAAGTTAATAATACTCTCTCCATCCTTAACAAAAAAAAAAATAAATAAATTTATTTCATGTTCTTCGTTTATAGCTTTCTCTCGTCTATTATCAAAATTAGTGTGTAATCTCATGCATATGCATGAGTATAATTTAAAACAATCACAATTACACGGTTCAAATTATACATTTTTGTTTAAAAAGAGGTTCAAATTATATATGGTATTAGCTTACACCTTTTTTAAACTATACATTTCTAAAACATGTAATGATTTCTCAAATGATTGGGCACGTCCACAACTAGAAAGTACTAGATTGACAAACAAAAAAAAAAAAAAAAATCAATTCATCACTTGCCTAAATTATGAATAGCGTTAGATTGATGTGAATAAGATCAATATTGTGCCAACAAGATAAACAGTAATGGGAACAACTGTTCCAAAGTAAAAATCATTGGGGGAGAAGCCTTCCCATTGAAGCAAATTCACCATGATAAGAGTAGTTTTACAGTCAAGAAAAAATTTTTTCCTAGACTCTACCAATTAGTAGGCAACTTACAAAGAAAACCTTTCACTACACCAAAATGTCTACACTCTTCAATCATATGAATTGCCCTAATAGATGATGTACTCGTGATCATGATTGGGATCTCCAAACAATTTCAAGAACCTCTCGAGGGCTTTTTTTCAGCAGCAAGCCTGTGATAGGTATTGTGGCTTTAGCTTCTTCACCAAATGATTTTTAGATCTACTTGAAATTCTTTGATATGATAAAATTGAGAGAAACTTGGTTACACAACCCTAACCACACAGACCAAGCTTTCTCTCCTCCAAAAAACCTTCCTAGGGAAGAATTGTAGTGGCCCTTTTATATCCTAACAAGTAGGGATCAAATCAAGCTTCAAACAGACAAGTTATTGTACATTTCGTATTACTGATTTTTGTCAATTTGCACGCTCTCGCCTTATCAAGGTGGAGTAGAGGTTGCTCGATCAATCGAGATGGAGTTAAGGAAATAGAAACTTCACCTTCAAGGTTCGACCGATCATATGGAATCGAGGTTGGAGTCGAGCTTGCTATCAACTGCTATCAAGCTACAAGTATCAAGGTCACTAAAACTTCACTTTTCTTGATACTCTAAAGACACAACACAATTCACAACTTGACACACAATTAAAGCACAATTTGCTAGCACCAAAACTTATAGGCCTGACACATGCAAGTGATGATCTTAGAGGTGGTTAGTTATGGAGATTTTGGCCATAGAAGGATAAGAAAGAGAGAAGAGAGAAAATAAATGAGATAGAAAGTGAGAGAGAATAAATGAACATCATTAAGGGGAGAGAGAGATAGACTTTTGCATGAGTTTATATAAGTTTTGTGAATTAGCGTTTATTTTATCTAATCCATATAATAATAGGTGAAGCTGAGAGAAACTCAAATTAGAATTCCAAATTAAAGTTCCAATTTTGTGCCATGTGTCCTAAATTATTTATTCTTAAAGAGTTTTATTTCTTAATTTTAGAATTAAATGTGTAGGGTTGTAAATGAGCCAAGTTTTGTTGAGTAGTGCATGTTTGAGCTTGGCTCATCAATAAAATCAAATGCTCAAACTTGGCTTGAGCTTGAGACAAGCCTAAAAAACTTGAGCGAATGCCAAAAAGTTTGAGCTTGGCTTGGCTTGGCTTGGCTTGATTAATTAGTCAAGCCAAGCTTGAGCTCAAACTTGAGCTCAAGTCAAGCTTTTTAGCATGGGATCCAAAAAAATTGCATCATCAAATGCTTATATCACCAAAAATTAAGTAAACAAAAAACAATAATATACTCATTTTATCATGCTTCTAAGTCTACTCATGATTAGAAATTGTTCAAATTACAATTTTACATAATTAAATACATCCATTCATCATTCATTGTCTATAGCTTGAGTAATTGTTCAAAATACAATTTTTACATTCACATTTGTCATCCATGCAACTATAATCTTCACAAATCTAAATAAATTAACATTCCAAAACACGTATAAATAAACAAGTTATAAATTAACATTCTAAAACATATGCGTAATGTCTTAATAATGAGTTTATTTAGTAAACATATATCAAGCTATAAACGAACCTAAGCTCAACATGTTTTTATCGAGCCCTATTGTTCACGAGCTTGTTCATAAATAATTTTTTTGTTTGGGCTAGGCTTGTTTATTAAACAAGCCTAAAACTAAGGCTCAAGTTTGGCTTATTTATAAACAAACGAACATGAACTAACTTTTTATCAAGCCAAGCCCGAGTTGTTCATGAATGACTTGTTTTGTTTACAGCCCTACAAATGTGAGATCACATCATAAATATTCATTCAAGTAAGTTATTAATTACAAAAATTAAAGAGTCTAGAATAAATGAATCTTAAAAAAAAAAAGTACTTCACAATAATTTTTTTTTTTAAATTATGGACAATTTATATTTTATACCTAATAATATCCTTACAAAATTTTTTACAAATATATATATATATATATTTAGCATTATTGAGATAGGTAGAAAAAAATAATAATAATAGTGTATTTAGCGATAAATGGAGTATATCCTAACATTTTTTAAACATTTTTTTAACAATAAACATTCGCCAAAGGTGCCTATAAATCACCATTATTTTTCTGAGTGAAAAATAATAGAGATAAGACAACCTAAATAACCATTGAAAAAAAAATTAAAAAAGTGTAGCTCAATTTGATAGTATGACCTTATGGTATGGGACTATGGATGACCATTTGCGACCCTTGAGCCCATTAGCATATTAACTCCAGTGACTCACTCGACTGATGGGACGTGTCTGGGAGTTGAATCCCGCTCAACCTTTACCTAACCTAGAATTAAATAAATAACCTACCATTCCTCTTTTACTGTTCTAAATTCAAGACCTAACAACTACTTACATTAGAGTTTATGATTGGTGTGCAATAAAATAACGTCAGTAAAGGTTATGGGTGAAAGTAATATATTACAAGTCATGTAATATGCAACAAGTTGTGAAAAAATTCTGAAATTTAATGAGTTTATAGCATTGTTTTTCATTTTTGGTGGACTATAATAAACATTTTAATGGAGGATCCCTTATGAATAATACCATAATAAACATTTTAATGGACAATTTCATGATATAGGTTCTCTTAATTCATTCTTAATCTCCTATAAGCTAAAATGTCTCATCCAGAAGTGCCATACTTGGAGATACTCTAAATATATATATATATATATATAAAAGACAGAAAAAGATTATTTAAAAAATGATAAACTTTAGCTACAAGCTTGTTTGAAGTCAATGGCTACAATAATACAATTCTATTCAATATCTTTTAATTGGATATAAATTTTGACAAATATATTATTAGATTTTTTTTTCTTATATTCTCCATACTTGCAAAATTTTTAAAAAATTAAAGATTAATGGATATGTCATTAATCAAATGTTTAAATTTAAAATTTTTGTAGTATAAAATTATGTATAAAAAATAAGTCTAGTAAATAATACTTAATTAAAAATATAAAAATCATGTAATCTAACTAGTAAAATTTTAAAATATAAAGTTATATTAATTTATAACAAAATTTTTCTCCAAACTAGTTTGGAGAGAAACCCTACAAACTCATCATATATATTTATATTGAGTGTGAATTTTGAAAATCTAACCGTTAGATTACATGTTCTTATTACATCCTTAATGCTTACAAAATTTCAAGAAAATCAAAGAGCAATTACTATGTCATCAAACAAATGTTATAATTTTAAGTTTTTGTAATCTAAAGTTGTATATAAAAAAAAAAAAGTTAATTGATTAAATGGTAAATAATATCCGATTTAAACGAAATTTCACATGCATATTAAGAACATAAAGACTATAAAATTCAACGATTAAATTTTCAAAATTTACACCTAAAAAGAAAATATATGAAAAGTTTAAAAAAATCCCGATTGAAGAGAAATTTTTTCATTAATTTATTTTAGTGGAAGTTGACGTTAAACTGACGGAAGCATTTTACAAGGGTAAACGACAAGTTCAAACTTCATATTCTCTTTTGTTTTCTTTCGGTAGTTAAATAAGATATAGAATTCCCAGCAGCCACTGAAGCAGACATAAAATTAGAAGATTCTACTGTTCACATAGCATGTAGTCTCTTGTGGGGGACCATGTTTGTATTGAAACATTGCTAATCATTAAAAAAAAAAAAAAAAAAATTTGTTGTGAAAAAGGTACACTAGGAAGGCCCAGTATGTATTTGCGGCTTAGGGGAACTGGGGTGGGCATGGCCCCACTACAATTTTTAGAAAATGGTTTTAGTATATATATTTAAAAGTTTAGATAAAAAAACTTATATTTGACCCTCCAAATAGAAAATTATTTAATTCAAATTGAAAACTAACCCAAGAAATCTAAAATATAAAATAATCACTTAACTTATATGTATTTAGTACTTACTATTATAGTTTGCTTGTTTGATGTTTGAGACCCAAAGTTAATAATTTGAGACTAAGTTTTGAGTGATGTACTTTATTTTCACCTAAATAATTGCATGAGTGCTCATTATATTTTGTCTATGTTTGATTGTCTTAATTTTTACTTGACAACGGTTGGTAATTATTTGATTTTGTACATTGAAAGGGAATGTTACAAACCCATGGATAAAATTCACCCTTGAAAACGGGCTTACAAGGGGAGGGTGTCTAAGAGCTTATAAACACATGGTTAAACTTACAGTTAATCCATGTGAAACACTAGAATCATAACATATCATCACACTCTGCAACTGATGTCCATGATGGCTTACTATAGCGACACTGACCCGATGAGAACCCTTTCTCTTTTGGTGGCTCCACTCACCTATCAGTAATTTTTATCTAGCCTCTAAGTCACCCCTTTCGAGATTTGACCACAAAGCCCCAACTTCTTTTATCACATACTCAATGAGTTACGCTTGATTAATCAGAGTGGTAGTTGGCTCTGATACGAAATATTACAAACACATGGGTAAAACTCACCCTTGAAAACCGACTTGCAAAGGGAGGGTACCCAAGAGCTTATAAACACATAGTAAAATTTACACTTAATCCATGTGGAATACTAGGATCATAACAGGGACATCGCTGCAACATTTATTAAAGAATCAATCATAAATGATTGCTGCGCTTAAAATAATGTTGAATTCCATTTTGATATATTACAAATTAGGGGTGCCCATGCCACCCGCAGAGCTAACCATACCCACCCTATCACTACCTGCTCCGCCTGTCGGCTTTGGGTCCTAACCTTCAAAAATGACTTAGACAGGTTGGTTGTGGATCTCCTCCCCTAAAACCTGAGCAACCCGACCCAACCAAAACGCAAGGTAAATCTAGCAATTCCTACCCATTCTAGCGACTTTTCCAACTAGATTTAATGGATTTTGGTGACCAACACAACTGGATATGGCAAAATTCATCAGATCCTGTGAGTTCTTCACCAAATTTGGCAGAAATCTCTCTAGGTCTAACAAGATCTTCGCCTAATTTGGCAAGATCTTGCTGGATCTAACGAGATCTTACTCCTCCTCCTCCTCTTTTTTTGACGATTTTTTGCTTCTCCTGAAACTAACCACCACCCAAGGCTTACCCGAAATGTCCAACCTGATACCCTTGCGAGTTGGCTATGGGTCTGGCAGTTTCCCACCTAATCTGATCAGGTCATTGCAGGTTGGGCACAAACTCGACTTGAACCAACCCGTTGATAGGCTTTTTTTTTTTTTTTGAATATTGAATATGTGCTAGTTTTAATTTTCATGTATTAATTTAGTTTTGAATTTTAGTATATTTCTTATTTTTTAATGGTCAATTTTTTTTTTTCATAATTTTAGAGGGTGGGCATTGGTGTGATTACAAGTGCCTTCCATCCAAAACCATAAGTTGCAACCCCACAAGAACGAGAGTTTTGTACACATAAAACAAATTTTAACCCCCTTAAGCAACAATCTTGTTCCATACTTGCATGTGGCAAAGGCATTAGGCATTAACTTGCCCCTGTACTAGTTTTCCCCCTCAGTTTCACCATAAACTCATCTTGCAATGTGGCAAGTAAGATGACCATGAATCTATAGTTTATACAATTGTACCTTCCCCATTTCAAACCTTGAAGGACAAATTGGTTTATTTTGGAACAAAAATACTAGGACCATATTAAAAACTACAATTTTTGCCACAATCATTTATGTGGTAGACTGTAAGTAGTTGAGAAAAAGTTGTGAATTCATGTAAAAGTAATAGGCAGCTACACTTAGTCTGTCATGTATGATAGTTTTGGCAAAAATTGTGGCTATTTATGTAGTACAAGAATTACTCATATTGGAAATTTGAAATTGTATGGCCCTGGAAATATCATTGATGACATGGCCTCTTAATCATAGTGTTGGAAAGACCCTCCTGGTTATTGGTTATGAATTAAATAGTTTTACAAAAACCTAGTATGTGGGTGTAATATTTTTCAAAGAATTCCCTCCCACTGAAGCAAACTTAAGTATAAGATGACTTGTGATGATGCTAAAAATTGTTAGTAGGTCTATTGTCCAAACCCGCAATCTTCACTAAAAGGTGAAGAGTAATGAACTTACAAAAAAGGGAATGTCTTCAGAGAGCACTGGTGTGGTGTCAACCTAAGACCCTACGAAGGTTAAGTTGAAAACCCGTAATGAACTTTGAAGGAGTTTTCGAATAGTATTTTTTGCGTACCTCGAAATTGGAGTGCCTTGGTGTTTATATATGGGCCTGTGGATGACCACCTTAGTTGAATTGTAAGGACATAGGGTTATCTCTCAACTGACTTGTAGGAGATGGGAGTTATCCCTTTGCCAGCGGTTGTTGTAAATGTAGGAGAGTCTTAAGTGATGCGAGCATTGTAATGTAGGCTCAATACGCCCATCTTTTCCCGTCCGTCCATGAGGGTGACGAATGGGTGTCAAGGTCAGGCTTGCAAGTGCTTATCCGTCCACTTCTATGCGTGACGAGTGTATGGTTGGAGTAGACATGATAATTTGTATTCGTTACATTGAGTCTTCCATTTCTAATAAGTAGGTAATTTCGGAAGACTAGCCCATTTCGAAAGACTAGATATGGAGAGATTAAATAATTATAATAATTTAATTATTAATTATGTTAGAATTTAAATAGAGAGAAGATGTAAATATGGAATTGATTTGATTTTATAAGTTGTATGAAGAAAATTAGGGCTATAAATGAGGCAAGCTTTGTTGAGTAGTACATGTTTGAGCTTGGCTTGTCAATAAAAATCAAATGCTCAAGCTTGGCTTGAGCTTGAGACAAGCCTAAAAACAATGTTTGAACTCGAGCTCGTGAGAATGCCAAAAGGCTTGAGCTTGACTTGGTTAATTAATCAAGCTAAGCTTGAGCTCAAACCTGAGCTCCAGTCAAGCTTTTTAGATTAGGATCCAAAAAAATTGCATCATCAAATGCTTATATCACCAAAAATAAAGTAAACAAAATAAAAATATATACTCATTTTATCATGCTTCTAATTCCACCAATGATTAGAAATTGTTCAAACTACAACTTTACATAATTAAATCCATCCATTCATCATTCATTGTCTATAGCTTGAGTAATTGTTCAAAATACAATTTTTACATCCAAATTTGTCATCCATGCAACCATAATCTTCACAAATCTAAATAAATTAACATTCCAAAACAATTATGAATAAACAAGTTATAAATTAACATTCTAAAACATATGTGTAATGTCATAATAATGAGTTTATTTAGTAAACGTATATCAAGCTATAAATGAGCCTAAGCTCGGCATGTTTTTATCGAGACCTATTGTTCACAAACAAATTTTTTTGTTTAGGCTCGGCTTGTTTATCAAACAAGCCTAAAACTAAGGCTCAAGCTTGGCTTATTTATAAACAAACATGAACGAGCTTTTTATCGAACCGAGCCCGAGTTGTTCATAAATGGCTTGGTTTGTTTACAGCCCTATAATAATAAAATAGTCACAACTAATAGTTGAGGAAATAAGACGATCAGCAATCCAAAGTTAAGGAACTAGCTCATCAGATCTTCTAAGATGAATATTTGTTTGTGATGGAAGATAAAATTTTAAGGTTGATAAGACAAACCTATAAGTAGAAGAGAGACCATCGTTGAGGGTGAGTGGTCCAATGACAGAGGTTTAATTGCATATGATTTGAAAAAGATCCAATCCTAAATGATTTGAACAAAGATCAAGTCCTAAATTTGAATGCTCAAGTATAGAAAATTGATTCGTAGAATGCCTACTAGCTAGTATTATTGGGACTCAAGTCAAATTGAGGTTAAGCTAAATCACTTAAGCTATGCCAACTATCCCCTATCTCGACAAAAGCCTTGTAACTGGTTAATATTTTTGGTATTTTCAATGGAGACATTCAATATTCAAATCCTTTATCTTTCAACTATCAAATTATAAAAAATAAAAAATAAAGAAACACAAACAAACAAACTATCCCCCTATCCTAATTCCCCTATACCTCCACTTTAGGATTCAAAATTGATTCATGAATAAAATTAAGATAAATTTATTTTAAATCGGAAGTATAAGATTTTTCAAACCTTAATTTGGATTCAAAATTGATTCATGAATAAAATTAAGATAAATTTATTTTAAATCGGTAGTATAAGATTTTTCAAACCTTAATTTGGATACTAGCTGTCCTTTATTCCAACTTGTGTGTAGCTATGCCAACTATCCCCTATCTTGCCAAAAGCCTTGTAACTGGTTAATATTTTTGGTATTTTCAATAGAAACATTCAATATTCAAATCCTTCATCTTTCAACTATATCAAACTATAAAAAATAAATAATAAATAAACACAAACAAAAAAACTATCCCCCTATCCTAATTCCCCAATACCTTCATTTTAAGATCCAAAATTGATTCATTAATAAAATTAACATAAATTCATTTTAAATCAATAGTATAAGATTTTTCAAACCTTAATTTGGAACTAGCTGTCCTTTATTCCAACTAGTGTATAACTCCGTGTATATACACAGATACAATTAAAAATAATAACAATTATATGGTTTAAATTATACATGATATATGGTATTAGTTTACACTTTTTTAAAACTATATATTTTTAAAATATGTAATGGTTTCTCATTATAAATAAATAAATATATATATATATATATATATATAATTTAGTATTTAATTGATTTTAGACTCTTCAATTTTTGTACCCAATAATTTACTTGCCGCAAAAATTAAAAACTTAAATGGACATGTGGCGGAAAATTAGACTCCAATTGAAATCCAATTTAGAATATAATTGGATTTGGACTCTTTGATTTTTATACTCAATAATTCACTTGGCACAAAATTAAAAACTAAATAGGGCACGTGGCGTAAAATTGAATATCCGATTAAAATCTAATTGATTTTCTATGAATTTTGGCTATTAATATATATATATATATACATACATTACTCATAAATTTTTTTCTCAACTTTTTTTTTTTTTTGGAAGTGAAGACTTTATTGATACTAATTCGCAAGGTGAAAGTTAGGTTTATACCATGATATAGTTAGTACTAACTTCCATAAAAGGAAATGGTTTATACTAACCAAAGATAATAAATAAACGTACTTTTTTTTTTACAAGTGAAATGGATTTCAATTATGATGATGCTATACAGAATCAGTAGGCTAAATGCTCCGGCTTCGATGGGTTAATAGTTGTAGCGAAGACCTGTAAAGATGACCACACTATCAAAGGAGATCGGGGTGGACCGACCAAACACCCTACGATGGCTAAGTTAGTTTCTCACAAGAATGGAGTTCCAACTTTTTAAGAGTAAAATATCATAATGTACTTACCTTTGTCTGATTCAAATCGGTCTTTATATAGAACCTTGGAGTGGTTATGGGCTTGGTAACTTCCCCAAGATTCGTGGAAATAAATGAGTTCGGACATAACTTCCTCAACGGCTATAGAAGTTACAACCGCTAGTGGAAGTTAAGTACATGAGGAATTTGTGGCAATAAACATGGGTTGGGAAACCGCTTCAAGACTTTGTGGTTCGAATATACACACGTGAGTGTATACTGAGGATTTCCCAAGTGTCATGTGGCCGTCCATGTGCATTGTTCATGGACGACCTTTTTGTCCATTGGTGGTGTTATGTGATCGTCCATGTGCTTTACCCATGGACGACTTCTTTTGCCCCTGGTCTATTTGGACATTTGGCTACCTGATGCTCATGGACAATCCCTATGGACAAAACAGAGATGGTAATTTTTGCTATCCCATCAGTTGCCCCCTCGTTCAGGGGTCGTCCAAGGATATTGTGGGGATTTAATTCATGCTTTTATGGTTCTGACCTAACTCCTTTTCCTTGATTTTATTATTATTATTATTATTATTATTATTATTATATATTTTTTATATATATATGAGGCCATGTGTCACAATTTTCTTGGTTGACCTGTTGCGTTGTTTGCATTTTTCGAAGGGACTGCCACGTGTCGTCTTCTGAATGGCTAGTGTTGCTTTGCTGACCCTACTTCTAGGCCCTATAAATAGGCACATTCTCTTTCTTGCCCTTCACTTTTCTCATAATCTCCCCTCTGCCATCTCGTCCAAGACCCTTGTCTAGCCTTCGTCCTAGTTCTATCAGGTATTTCCTCTTCCTTTTTAGGTTTTTGCCTTAATCTTTTATTTTAGTCATGTCTTCATCTAGTGATAATACAGAGAGAGAGATAGACGAGTACTAGGACGTTTCTTCTAGGAGTTATGAGAGTGGTAAGGGTAGCACAAGCTACAGTAGTAGTTCTTCGGACAAGTATTATCCGTCTAGGGTTCCTGGTATTTCTCTAGAGGAATTCCAGGATATACAACATAGGATGGCCTCTAGAGCTGGGACTAGCTCATCCAGAGAGCCACCTAGTCCTTCTCAAGACGAGGAGGAGAAAGAGGAGAATGTGATATACAGTTGTGCCCTTAAAATAGCGTCCACCCTAGACGCCCCTAAGTTGAAAACTCTTGTAGATAGATACCAAATCCCTAGGGAGTTCAAACCTCGTCTACCCAAGGAAGGAGAATGGTGTTGTTCTCCCTCTGCTGGTTTGGGAGTATATACGTCTTACCTTTTAGTTGGCCTTAGGTTTCCCCTGAATTCTTTTTGTAGAGGTCTTCTCCATAGGTTGGGTATTGGACCTAACCAGCTCAACCCCAATGGATGGAGGACGGTAGTTGCCATGCAAGTGCTATGGCATAAGGCATTGGAAGGAGACTGTCCTATAACAGTGGACGAGTTTCTCTACTGTTATAAGCCCTCAGAGATAAAGAAGTCTACTAGTTTTTACCAGTTCTCATCTAGAGGCTCTCACTATAGTTTAATAAAGGGTCGTAGCTCGTCTGACAGGCTTTGGAAAAAATAATTTTTTTATTATTTTCGAAAATTGGGCTGGGGACCTAGTAGATGTGGGTAATGCCCCCTTCCCACCTTTTACCAGCCTTTTAGATCGCCTTCGTTCTGAGGGTATGTTTCATTTCCATTTTATTTCATTTTTCTTCACATATTTTCTAACTTTTAGTCGTCTAACCCCCTTTTCTTGTTTATTAATGCAGCTGTTGTTCGTCCATGCTTGGATAAATTTTATTTGGACTGAATTGGCTAAGGTCATGCCTTCCCTGGGAGGAATTTTCACGATTTAGTGACTCTCAGTCGTCTAGCCACGTGGGGGCTTGGCCCAGAACCTACTGCTGAGAATCTTGGTCACAAGGAAACCACTCGTCGAAGTAAGTATCGTCTATTCTTTCTTTCTTTCTTTCTTTCTTCTTTTTTTTTTTTTTTTTTTTTTTTTTTTTTTTTTTTTTTTTTTAACTTGACTTTCCTCATCGCAGGAATGACTACAATGAGGGAAAACAAGGAGAAAACCATAATTAGTGGGGACGAGGATGTCACTACACCGCCAGTCATCCAGAAAACTTCCGTCCAGACAGAGAAGAGAAAATCTAAGTCTATATCCAGTGCTGTGGATCTAGACGACCTTCCAAGTCGTCAAGGTCCTAAGAAGCAAAAACCTAGCAAGGCTTCTCTTCCTAAGGTTCCCAAATTTACACCCCTGACGGTAGACCTGGACGAGCCTCCAGTAGATATAGAGCCCGTCCAAACAATTCATCCAGTCCAGATTGATTCTACTCCCCCTCCAACCAAGACAAGCCTCATCCGTTAGAGCCATCTGATCGTCCTTCTAACTTGGTGCTGGACGAGAGCTACGCGTGGAGGACGTTCAAAGGAATGGTCACTGATAATGAAATTAATGAATGTTATAATATATCAGTGAAGGAATTTGAATGCTTTGGTATCCATGACCTCTTTAAGGTGAGTTTCATTCATCCTTGTGTGTTTTCAGTAAGTTTTTCAAAATAAAATGTCTCATTTTCCCTTGTCCATATATAGGCTATGTCAAAGTTTTATACAGCGACATGCCAGGCTAAGGAGCTTTGTGCGGAGGCCAAGACGGCTAAGGAGAAGGCTAAGGAGCTGAATAATGAAATTCTATTAAAGTAGGGGGAAGTGATTAGGTTGACTGATGATCTCAATCGTCTGCAAGGAAGTGAGATGAAGCTGAAGAACGAGGTAGAGGAGCTTAAAGCAGATGCCATAGAGAAAGAAACTTGCATTGCTCACTTGGAGGGACAAGTTTCTGGATTTGTCTCGTCCTTGGAGAAAGCACGTGAAAAAGCCATATCAACCTTCAAGAAGTCTGACGAGTACAAGACTCGTCTAGACAGTCACTATGCTGCTGGCTATGAGGACGTCCATGCTGATGCCAAGGAAGCATTTCCTGACTTGAACTTTGACCCTTTCAAGCTTCCTCTCGCTACAGAAAGCTCCTTGTTGCAGACGAGTTTTAAGGATGTCAATGTAATGGACGATGCTAGTAACGAAGTTACCTAGGACGACCCTAAGTTTGGGGGCAATGCCCCCAGTGGTTTATCCAAATGAGGTTATTAGTTTAATTTTATTAAAAGTGCCCGTTGTTTTGGGCTTTGCTCTTTCCTTTTTTTTTAAAGATTTATTCAAGTACAATTCTCTCGTCCAAGTTTATGGACGAGCTTTATGAATGATTACTCATGATATTACTTCTAAGGGTTTTTGGATGGAGGTCGTCTACCCTTGAATTTTATGAATAAATGAATGCTTTTCGTTTCTTTTGTTTATTGTGTTTGGATATGCCATAAGTTTTATAAATGAGTTTTATTTATATCGTCCATATCATTTTTGTGGTTGTGAGGTTCACCCACTTATGGACATTTCACCTTGTCTTGAACTTATGGACGAATTTATTTGATTTTTGCATCGTCAAAAATAAAGTAACATGAATCCATGTTCACCGTTCAAGTACAGTTCGTCCATGAATGACGTCTTTTTGCTAGCTTTATTTGTTATTCAAACTTGGGACGATCATTTACTCGTCCTTAATGGAATTGTTCTCAACAAATGCCTGTCCATGTGTTGGATTGTTAGGTTGGTTAGATCTGTCTATGGGCTTGTGGTGTTTTTTACACGCACAATACTCATCCATGGTTTAGACGATTGTACCTTAGGTTTTATCTCGTCTTCAGCTTAGACGGATATACCTTAAGTTTATTTTTCTTGCTTTATCCTTATTTGAAGGAAAGCTTTCTCCTTGCTTTATCCTTATTTGATGGAAAAATTATAGACGGTACATCCATGCGTCTAAGGATTTTATTCGTCTATGTCTGTTTGCCTTCTGTGGATTACTTTGAATGAAATCACAAAAATGGAGGATTTCCATACAATCATATATATACTTGGAAATACATCATATATATATATATATATATTTGGAAATCCACACTATGTTAGCATTCGTTCACAACCATGGCACATGCTTGAGAGCTAGTGCCTTTAGGGAATTAAAAATACTTATACAACACAATTTCGTCCATAAGCAGCATAAAATACTTAAACATCTAAAACACACAGTAGTAATAAGCAAATACGAGAAAATAACACTGTAAACAACTCATTACTTCAAACGTCCAAAGATCTCGTCCGTGGCGATGTTCGTCCACGGTCACCCTTTATTGATAGAGTCTTCTTAGGTGTTAAACATTCCAAGGGTGCTCTAGCTTCCGTCCATCTAGGGCTTCCAAGTAGTAGGATCCTTGCCTCTTACAGTTGATAACCCTATAAGGTCCTTCCCAATTTGGTCCTAGCTTCCCGTGGGCTGGGTTTTTAGTGGCTAAAGAAACCCTTTTAAGGATGAGATCCCCAATGTTGAAGCACTTGGGCTTCACCATGGCATCATACTGCTTTGCCATAAGATTTTTGTACACCGATGTTCTCTACTCTGCGTCCATCCTTACCTTGTCTACAAGGTCAAGGTTAAGACGAAGATGTTCCTTATTTTCTTCATCTTGGTACTTAATCACCCTATGGCTAGCCATGTGCACCTCTGCAGGTATAACAGTTTCACTTCCGTAGGTTAGTTTAAAAGGAGTTTCCCTTGTAGGAGTTCTCACTGTTGTTCTATAAGCCCATAAAATACCTGGTAATTCATTTGGCCATACTCATTTTGCCCCTTCAAGCCGAGTCTTGACGATTTTCAACAATAATCGATTTACTACTTCTGCTTGTCCATTGGCCTGATGATGGGAGGGAAGGAGTAATGGTTCTTGATTCCAACTTGTTCACAAAATTCCCTGAAAGGTGTGTTGTCGAACTGTCGTCCGTTGTTAGACACTAGAACCCTAGGTACTCCAAATCTGCAAACAATGCTCTTCCAAATGAAGTTTTTGACATTCTGTTGCGTAATCTTCGCTAAGGGTTCAGCTTCTACCCATTTAGTGAAATAATTTATTCCTACTACCAAAAACTTCATTTGTCTAGTTCTAGTTGGAAAGGGGCCTAAAATATCCAAACCCTACTGTGCAAAAGGCCAAGGAGCCATCATTGGGGTAAGATATTCTGATGGCTATTTAGGAATATTACTGAAACGTTGACATTGATCACATACCTTAACATATGCCTTAGCATTAGCTTGAATGGTTGGCTAATAGTATCCTGCACGGATGACCTTGTGGACAAGTGATCTGGCTCCTAAGTGATTACCACATGCTCCTTCATGAACTTCCCTCAATACGTAATTCACCTCGTCTGGAGCTAAACACTTTAGGTAAGGTTGTGAAAAACCTCTTTTGTATAACACTTCGTCCATAAGGATGTACCTAGCCGATTTAACCCTGAGCTCTCTTGCTTCGTCCTTCCCTTCTAAAAGCCTTCTGTCCTTCAGGTATGATACTATCAGGGTCATCCAATTTTCCTCACCTTCTATCTACAACATTTCTGGGAAGTCTATACTAGGCATGTATTGTATTTCATCAAATTCGCCCATTGCTTCATTTGCAGAGGCTTCCTTTGCTAGAGTGTCTGGTTCTACGTTCTCTTCCCTTGGGATTTGAACGAAATCAGCTTCTTTCTTCATCTTGTCTTCCTTGGCTTCACATGTCCCATTTACTTGGCCTATGACCAATTGAGAGTCTCCCAAGATGAGTAGTGAGTCCGCTTCTACAGATTTAGCCAACTCCAACCCTTTAAGAAGGGCCTCATACTCTACTTCATTGTTAGTTGTTTAGTACTGCAAGCGAAACTTGTGCTTCAATTGGTCTCCTTCTGGTGATTGCAAAACAACTCCTATACCTCCTACATGCAGTGTAGATGACTCGTCTATATGGACGACCCATTTTTTATTATCTTCTCTTTTGCCTAAGTCTTCATAACTTGGAGTGAACTCCACAATGAAATCTGCCAGGACTTGAACTTTTATTGCATTTCTCTGTTGGTATCGAATGTCAAATTCACTAAGCTCAACTGCCCATTGAATCAGTCGTCCTGCAGCTTCCACCTTGTTCATTGCCTTCTTGAGCGGCTAGTCCGTCATGACATTGATGATATGAACTTGGAAGTAATGTCTTAACTTCCTAGAAGCTGTTATTAATGCAAAAGCTAACTTTTCTATCAGTGGGTACCTTCCTTTTGCTCCTCTGAGCGCTTTGCTAGTGTAATACACAGGCTTTTGTACTCTTCCTTCCTCCTTGATCAACGCTGAACTTACGGCATGTGGGGACACCGCTAAGTACAGATTTAACTCCTCTCCTAGTATAGACAGGCTTAACAATGAAGCTGTGGTAAGATATTCCTTTAGATCTTGGGAGGCCTTTTGACACTTGTCCATCCATTCGAATGTCTTCCTAAGAACTTTGAAGAAAGGTAAACACTTGTTTGTGGCTTTTGAAACAAACCTGTTCAAAGCTGCAACTCGTCTAATGAGGGATTGGACTTCCTTGATGTTCTTTGGTGGTTCCATGTTCAATATGGCTTGGATCTTATCTAGATTTGCTTCAATTCCTTTTTGTGAAACCATGAATCCTAGAAACTTTCCTGACGATACTCCGAATGCACATTTACTTGGGTTCAATTTCATCTTATATCGCCTAAGTGTTTCAAAGGTTTCTTGAAGATCGTCCAAATGGCTTCCCTTGTCTAAGCTCTTCACAAGCATGTCATCAATGTACACCTCCACATTTCGTCCTATCTGTGGACGGAAAATGTGATTCACCAACCTTTGATTAGTTGCCCCTGCGTTCTTTAAACTGAAGGGCATCACCTTATAACAAAACAAACCTTGATTGGTAACAAATAAGGTCTTTTCTTGGTTAGCTTCATCCATCTTTATCTGATTATATCCTGAAAAGGCGTCCATGTAGCTCAACAACTAATGGCCAGCTGTAGAATCCACAAATTGATCAATGTATGGCAAAGGATAACTATCCTTAGGGCAAGCCTTGTTCAAGTTAGTGAAGTTTACATACATCCTCCACTTGCCGTTTTCCTTCTTCACCGTCACCACATTAGCTAGCCAATCCGGGTAATAGACTTCCCGAATAAACTGTGCTGTGGTCAGTTTCTAAACCTCTTCCTTGATAGCCTTATCTCATTCAGGAGCAAATATCATCTTCTTTTAACAAACAGGCTTAGAAGAAAGGTACACATTCAATCGATGAGTAATCACACTTGGATCGATACCTGGCATGTCGTCATGACTCCACGCAAAAACATCGATACTCTTCCTCAGAAACTGGACGAGGTCTTCTTTTGCCTTCTCCTTCATACTTGTTCCAATTCTGGTGAACTTTTCAGGATCATTTTCTTGTAATAAGACGTCTTCCAATACTTCAATAGGTTTTACGACAACTCTTCTCTCCTCTATACTCATGGCCTGCACTTGCTCGTCCAAAGCCATCATGGCTAAATAACATTCTCTAGCTGCCAACTAATCTCCTTATGCTTGTCCTATTATGTATTCCATAAGGAATTTGACTGATAGATGGCAAGTAGATGTTATTGCCTTCCAACTGTTCAAATTTGGTCTTCCAATAATGGCATTATATAAGGATGAACAATCCACCATGAGGAAATTGACTTCCTTGGTTATCTGTTGTGGGTATGATCCCACCACTACACACAATGTAATGGTGCCTACAGGTTACACCTTCATTCCTCTAAATCCTATCAGTGGCAAACATACTGGACGAAGTTGATCTTGTCCAAGTCTCATCTGCTGGAAGACAGGATAATACAATATGTCTGCTGAACTTCCATTATCCACCAACCGACAATTGCATCGTCATGTGGATGATGGATTCTCTTGGCTTCTTCGTTGGTGAAAGAGATGGCTGGCTTGTCTGTCTCCTTCGTCCTTGGTGACCGTCCAGAGAGTTGGACGTTTTGTACCACCTTAACATACGTCTTCTTTGACTTGGAAGACTGTCCCATCGAAGTCCCTCCTATGATAACCCTTATTTCTCCAAGTGGGGGCCGTGATGATTCTTCCATTTTTCCCTTCAACTTCTTATCTTTGTGATCCCTTCCAACGAAGTGCCTCAACTTTCCTTGTCTAATGAGATTCTCAATTTGCTGCTTCAAGTCATAACACTCGTTCGTGTCATGCCCATGATCTCTATGGAAGCGACAATATTTATTCTTATTACGCTTGTTAGGATCTCCTTTCATCTTCTCTGGCCACTTCAAGGAAGGATCATCTTTTATTTGCATGAGCATTTGATCGAGTGAGGTATTTAAGGGTGTATAATTCTAACTCCTTGCTGAAGGTCCTACTTTCTTGTTATCTCGATCCTTTATGTCTTCCATTCGTCCCTTCTTTGGACGAGGCTTTTGTTCAGAGTTTCGCGTGGGGTTTGCTTCCATTCTCTCAGCTCTCTTCCTCTTTTTAGCTATGATTGCGTCTTCTACATTCATAAAGTTTTGGGCTGAATGAACAAGTTCAACCATGGACTGAGGCTCTTTCTCATAAAGTTTGTGGATGAATAAGTCCAAGTTAACCCCATTGTGGAAGGTTGCCAATAATAGCTTGTCGTCCACCTCATCTACCATCAGGGCTTCCCTATTGAAACGAGTGATGAAGGACCGCAGACTTTCATTCTCTCCTTGTTCTATAGTCAACAAGTTGGACAAAGAGCGCTTGTGACTTTGTCCTCCAATGAAGTTGTTGACAAACAATTTGCTCAATTCTTCAAAAAAACTGACTGTGCTTGAAGGTATCTTGCTGAATCACACTCGCGCTGGTCCTTTAAGGGTGGTAGGGAAGGCTCTGTACATAATCTCGTTTGGGACCCTTTGGAGATGCATTTTAGTCTTGAAAGTAGCAATATGATCGAAAGGATCACGCGTTCTATCATATGAATCCAAGGAAGGCATTTTAAACTTTGGGGGCAAGGGATGACCATTGATGGAAGCCATAAAAGGGGAATCTGTTCGATGAACCAAATCCTCTACGGGATTTTCCCTTCTCATGTTCTCCCTCATCTCGTCCATAACCTTCCTCATCTGATCCATTTCCTTCTCCAAGTGTGGCACCCTTCGTAAAGTGGTGCCCCTTAATTGACTTTCAGGCTCAGCATTTCCCCCTCTATCTTCTTGACTCTGGGCTTGTCCTTCAGCAAATCAATCATGACGCTGCCTTAGATTAATCTCCATAGTTTACTCCTGGTTCTGACGAGTTAACTTCGCCATGGCGGCTGCCATGGACTGGATGTGTTGGATGGAAGGCGACTGCATGACAAGCGTCAATTGGCAAATGAAGTTCCAACTTTTTAGGAGTAAAATATCCATATGTACTTACCTTTGTTTGATTCAGACCGATCTTTATATAGAGAACCTTGGAGTGGTTATGGGCTTGGTAACTTCCCCAAGATTCGTGGAAATAAATGAGTCCGAACATAACTTCCTCAACAACTATAGAAGTTACAACCGCTGGTGGTATTGGAAAATTACATGTTTGTATCGCATACAAAATATACGCAGCGGAAAAATTAACGGGTCTACTTCATTCGCAATTGATAACATGTACTATGTAAATTTCAAAATTAAAGAACAAGAAAGCGTACCTTGGTGTGGTGAAATTCAAAACCAAATATCAGAAGTTCTTGAGAAGACTTTTAATCTTCACTCTAATTTCACTTAATGCCCAAGACGTGTGGTCTCTTAATCAGTTTCCAAGGAGAGAAAATAAAGAGTGTCCAACACTCACATCCAAATCATTTCATTCCTTATGAGAACTCTTATGAAAGACTCATATGAAAAACCTTATGAAAAAAAAGGCTTAATGAAATTCTATATGTTTCTCCTTATATACAACTGATTATCTAATTGGGCTAGGCTTTTGGGTCATTCCAATTGGGCTCAAGTATGTGGCTTGGAGTGGAACCAAAAGGGACCAATAAGACACTAGCTCCAATGGGCCTTGGGCTTTTCTGTCAACTTTTGACAAGTCCAAAGTTACCATTAACTATATTTAATACCACTATATAAATATAGTTGTACTCTAGGCCTTATCTATAAATTATATCCCAAGACTTTATTATACATGCAACTCCTTTATTAAAATATTCGTAGTAATACAAAGTCATGAATGTTGACTGCCACTTTGTAGATTACTGCATCTTAATCATTGAGTACCTTGTTTAATCATTTATGTTATTCAATATATATTTATGAAATCCAATTTCGCAAATATATATATATACTTTAGTAACTACTTACTAAAGTGGTTGGGCCCAACACTTTGAATAACCAAACCCATTAAATTTATCTTAAGGGAATATTTTATATCTTCAGAGAATATTTTATATCTCCGTTAAGAGACTATGAATTCCATCTTGAGAATATATGTTTCATTAACACTAAATGTGGCTGCTTAACATACTGAGATTTTGACCATTACTTTAGATCTCACTCCTGATATATCAAAGTAACCTACACCTCATGATCAGGTCCATTATTTTCTCAGGATTTAGAGTTCATGCAAATAGAAGTCGTGAGATTTATTATTCATTTGACAGTCGTTAGGAGAATAATAAATCTCACAGCGGTCCAGTTCAATATGTCTTAACTCTTAAAACATATCAACATACCAATTAGAAGCCTCCACTTCCATGATCAAGACAAATCATCTTAGTTGATATGTTATAGTCTTCACAGATGAAACGCGCAATTTCATCACTGACTATGAACTAAAATTCTGAGTTTACAAAGAACTTGTGATTTATATCTTTCTATGACTTTTCACATAAATCACATACTATTCATCTCATGGATTAAGCTAATGTCCTATTAGTTCATAAATAGATAGTCTCATATAATTAAACAATTTAATTATTTATGACATGACAATAAATTGGATTTTAGGGTATAAACCCCAACAGGTGGAAGTTAAGTACATGAGGAATTTGTGGCGATAAACATGCGTTAGGAAACTGCTTCAAGACTTTGTGGTTTGAATATACGCACGTGAGTGTATACTGAGGATTTCCCAAGTGTCATGTGGTTGTCCATGTGCATTGTTCATGGACGACCTTTTTGTTCATTAATGGTGTTATGTGATCATCCATGTGCTTTACCTATGGATGACTTCTTTTGCTCCTGGTCTATTTGGACATTTGGCTACCTAATACTCATGGACGATCCCTATGGATGAACCAAAGATGGTAATTTTTGCTATCCCATCACTTTATTTTTCTAGAAATTTTGCAAATATGGAGGATATAAGATGAAGATGTAATCCAATGGTGGATTTGTCAAAATTCACTTCTAATAAAAGGATATTAAGTAAAGTTATAGCCTTAGGGTACAACTAATTTTGTAACTAATCTTTATCCTTATATTTATACTAATGTGTAGCCCTATGCAAATGCACGAGTACAATTCAAAAAAAAAAAAAAATCACAATTACACAGTTCAAATTATTCTTTTTTTTTTAGAAGAGATTCAAATTATACATGGTATTAGTTTACACTTTTTTTAAACCATACATTTCTAAACTATGCAATGGTTTCTTATTATATATATATATATATATATGATTTAAAATTTAGTTGGTTTATACTCTTTGATTTTTGCACCTAATAATTCATTTACTACAAAAATTAAAAACTTAGATGGACATGTGGTGAAAATTTGGACTCCAATTGAAATCCAATTTAGAATCTAATTGGATTTGAATTCTTCGATTTTTACACTCGATAATTCACTTGACACAAAATTAAAAATTAAATGGAACACATGGCGCAAAATTGAGAATCCAATTAAAATCTAATTGAATTTTCTCTAAGTTTTGGCTGTTAATATATATAGATTAATATAATAACTAGTATTACGCCCGTGCGGTGCACAATTTATTAAAAACAATTTTATCATATAATTAAATTTAATAACAAATAAAATAGTAAAAATATTTTTAAAAATTAAGTTGCATGGAAAATGTATATTATTTAAAAATTTGGATTGTAATTAAATTGAGATTTTTAACAATTTAGAAATTATAGGAGAAGAAGATAAGAACAAATAAATTATGTCTATTTTTTTTAAATCTAAAAAAATTAGGTTGCTTTTTTTTTTTTTTTTTTTCGTGTAGTAATATAATATAATTTTTTTTTAAATAAGAATTAGATGAATATTTTGGATTGTAATCAAGTTATGATTTTTTTATCAACTTATAAATTATAATTATAAAATGATTAGATGAAGAATTTAGATCTTTTTAGATCTAAAAAAATTAGGTTGCTATTTTTTTTTTTTACATGTAGTAATATAATTTAAAAAAAAAAAATAAGGATTAGATGTAGATTTTGGATTGTAATCAGATTATGATTTTTTTTTTATCAAGCTATAAATTATAATAATAAAAGGATTAGATGAAGAATTTGAATTGTAATCAAATTAAGATTTTTATCAACTTAGAAATTATAAGAGAAAAAGATAAGAACAAAAAAACTATATATATTTTTTTTAATCTAAAAAAAAAAAATTCTATAATTTAGTGAAACCACTTGGCACAACTATAACTTCTAAGCTCAACTTTTATTATACAGCAGATGATATGATATAAAATAAAAACTTCGACCATTTATTGACACATTCTAATGTTACTACATTGTGAAGAATCTCTTGTGGCAAGCTCGTCGCAATTCTATGCCTACTAAAGCTAACTTGGTACGCCGGACAGTCATGGATAAACCCACATGTGATCGTTGCAATTTAGCTCCGGAGGATCAACTTGCGCTTTGGTCGTGTTCAGAACTTGATGAGGTATGGTCGGATTCTACATTATGGGGTTTTCGTGGGGTTACACAGTTTGGGACTTTCAAGGAACTAGCAATATGGATTTTCGGGTAGCAAGTTAGCCCCGACCTCTTTGCCATGATAGTGTGGTCTGCCTGGACTCAAAGGAACCAAATAAGAGTTCATCCCTGGTATCAAATGAGTGGCTTGGAGAGTTTCGTGTAGTACAGCCAATCCCAAAAACACGAGTTTCACAACCATGTGTGCGGTGGAAACCACCTCCTAAAAATTTGGCTAAGATAGATTTTGACTGAGCCCTTTTTCCCGAAGCAATAAATTTGGAATTGGCATGGTGGTTCAGAATAGCCAAGGCTTGATGTTAGCTTCTTGCTTGCAGCAACTTCCACTAGTTTACTTTCCTTTGGAGATTGAAGCTCTGGTCGCTGCTAAAGCTCTCCAATTTGCATCCGAGATAGGTATTTCTAATGCTGTTCTGGAATGAGATTATTTGCAGCTAATTCAAGCTCTGAGAGGTGGTTCTGAAAACCTGTCCCCTTATGGTGTGCTTGTTGAAGATGTTCAAGTTTGTTCTACTTCATTTACTTAATTACGTTACTCTCATGTTAAGAGAGAATGTAATAAAATTGCTCACAGTCTAGCTAGATTTATAGTTAATATACCAAATTTTTTGTGTAGATGGAGGATATTCCACCACAATTAATTTCTGTACTTTAGGCTGATTTAGCTAGTTTTTCTTAATTTTAGCAGAGTTGTCTTTTCCCTAAAAAAAATTAAATTAAAATTTGTTTCTTGAAGTTATTAAGGGTCCGTTTGAGAATAGTTTATTTAGCTGAAACTAAAACTGAAAATTTTTTAATAAAGCTAAAAGATAACTGAAATAGTACAATAAGATCTAAGAATAGTACCAAAAAGTGTAATAGGACCCATAAATAATAACAAAAATAAGCTAAATAATAAATAAATAAAAATTGAATTTTTTAAGCTAATGCCAAACGCATACTAATAGTGTCAAACTATACTAGACTTGCTGGTCATAAACAAGTTAATACTCATCGTACTTTTTGGATAAGCAACAAAAATTACACCTAACAAATTGTAATTGATTTACGTTTTATATTCACTAAAAAAATTTAATTAAATTAGATACACTCTTTTATACAAAATCCCTTGTCTGAATTCTTATTTAGTATCTGTTTGACTAATTTATTTTTTTGCCAACTTATTTTACTATTCAACTTATTTTTACTACTATTCATGAGTTCTACTGTACTTTTTGATACTATTTATGGGTCCCACTAGCTTATTTCAACTAACATTTACCTTTATTTATAGTACTTTTAACAAAAAGTTTTCAGTTTCAACAAAATAAGCAGATCTCAAACAGACATTTACTAATACTTATTAATTAACTATGTTTCATATATAAATATTTTTTCTAACTTTTATAATATATATATATTGTAGGGACTCAATTTGTAATTGAGCCTTCACAATAAAAACTTGTAGAGGGTGGGTAAAAAGGGCTTGGCAATATCGAAGTAAACGACGGTTAACATGAAGTTTGTAACAGATAATAGATATCATGAAGTTCATAGGAATATTCTCAAAGAAATTTGGCCAAGTGTTTTTATAAGGAATGATCATCACTTTGACTATGTGTTTTACGAAGCATACTTGTCCTCGGTTCAAGCCGAGGATCTATTTTTCTTAGAGTTGGTAGATATTCTCTCCCTTTTCTTTTCACTGATTCCTCCCCTCTTGTCGTTGGGAATCCTCTTGGTTATATAGTATTATTTTAGTTAATCTCAGCCGTCCATCTGTCGGTTAACCGGTCACTGTAGATAAGGGTTTGTTCCATTATCTGCTTTTGCAGGCTTTATGTTAGTTCTCAGCCGTCTTTGCAGGCTTTCTATTAGTTGGAGTGACCAAGGTATCTGGGCTCGCTAGTCACTTCACCATTAAAGCGACCAGAATGTTGGTGAAGCTCATTTAATGAAGGGGAGATATTTTTCCTTTATCAACGTCGGTTCGCCGAGGAGGTGGGCATCCTCGGCGAGACCCCTGGAGGGCTTGAGATTTTTCCTTTTACCCTCGGCCTACCAACTCTCCTCGGCGCGGGCCTTGGGCCGGCTATGGAGTGGGCCGGGGTAGTTTAAACATTTGGGGCCCCACGTATATATATATATATATATATATATATATATGTATGTATGTATATAACCTAATTAAGAAATTAAGTACCTTTTTAGGAAAAACAACCTAACATCAAAAAAATTCAACTAATTAAATTAGGTAAGGTCGTTTATGCATATTCTCTAATTTGGCATTTTATTTATTAATGCTTATCTATTAAATGGGTATCAACTACAGATAATGGAAGGGAAACCCTACATACATGCATGTATAAGCTAAAGGACATACATATACCTGCCAGTCCTCACATTCCAAGGCATGTACATGGATGCATGATGTATGTCACTGACATGAATGGTATCATACTTTGGTTTTATAACGCATGCATGGTTTGTAGCTACCACGTGTCAGTCTTAGAGAGTTGAGCACCGTTAAAGAAGCATAACGGCTGTCGACAACCGAGCCCCTGCTGACACCTAACTCCAAAATTAGATTCTTAATTGGGATGTAATTCCATTTTGGGGTCCAATCTTGTAGAACACGGTACACGCCATTATATGACTGTGATATACATCATCCAATGAAATAATATTATAATAATTTTCTTTTAATATTGTCACATAAATTTTTAAAATATATATATTTTGTATCGTCATTTAATATATATTTACTTTTAGAGTTATAATTTTTTTTTTTTTTTAACAGAAGCTTAGAGTTACAAATTATGTTAACTATATTAGTTTGAATTAATGAAAATTTATCATCCCTTTGAACTAAACAACTCAATGCAAACAAATTTTGACTAAATATATTTTATCTTTAATTAAATTGAGCAAATTATTTCTATAAATATATTCAATATAAAATTTAGTTATTAATATTTACTAATTTAATATATTATATTTAATTCAAAGTACAATTAGAAGCTGATTTGAATCCAAATTAATTTTTCATTGTTGTTTGATTTAGTTTCGCATGTTTAGTTTAATTTTATTAATTTGAGTGTCAAGTGACTCATTCAAAATAAGTAGTGCAAAAGTCAAGAGACCACCTTACTTAGTTAGACAAGATCACCTCATTATAACAACTAGCTGATATCTTGTGCAATGTACCATACATTTTGATAAATTTTGTAAGAATTTATTTATGACCCATTGATTTTATGAATTATTATTGTTAGTTTACAAATTTTTCTAGTACAATGAAATTTAAACTAAAAACATTTGGGGAAAATACCTCTAATCCATGCAACCAACAAATCTCACCATATCGTCACCTACAAACTTGTTGATTTCTTGGTGTTTTTCTTGTATGAATTATGCTTTATATATAGATTCTATAGTGTTAATTTTTTTCATTTTATGCTACTAAAGTCTCTATATCCACCATATCAACACCTACAATTATTAACACCTACAATTTTTAAGTAAGTAAAAGTAGCTTTTCTTTAGCGTCAGAATTGACATAAGAGATAAAATTAAGGCACATTAACATTTTAATTTAAGAAAAATTTGATTTTCTAAGATCAAAATTATAATATGGTGAAAATTGAAAGAATTATATCTTAATCAATTAGCTATAAAAATTGCTAGAATTTCATGATACAACAAAAGAAACAATAATGTCATAGTCACGCAATAATATCACAATTTAACCCCTATATTTTAATTGAATTAAAAGTAGTCAAAACACCAAAAATATTACAAATCCCTAGCAAGTATATGCATCATACAGAAAACCAAAAATCTAATTAGCACATAATATGAAAAAAACCAGCCACGCATTACAAGGTTACATCATTAAAAACGTATACATAAAAGCTAAACAAAATATTTTGGAAATTAACATACCCGTTGGAAAGGGAACCAAAGATATTGTCAAAGAATTTATGCAAGTTTAAGTTCAAAGGAATTGGAGATTTATTTTGGAAAAATGTGGAGACATAATCATATTATCATATTCATTGAATCTGAATCTAGCAATTCTGCATTAAAGTTAGTCTTATGCAAAAAACTGAAGAGTTTTCTTAATTACTTTATTTCCCATGACTTTTTAGATCCATCCATATCTATCCAAAGCATTTAAAGTTATAAATGTATACAAATTCTTTAAATTTTATTATACATTGAAATAAATGCATTTGCCATTACTTAATAGTTTGACATAAATGCTAATTTTAGATAAAGCGGAAGGCTGAATGAAAAGAATTCCATACAATGCGCAACTTGGTAGAACCCCATGCTCTCCCACGTGACATCTCTGCTTTTGGGTCTATAATAGTGCAAGGTAGCTCGATGCATTGGATGTTGCTTCCCTTGACTAATATATATATATATATATATGTTTGATACACTTGTACTAATATTATTGCCTTCTAGTTTTATCCCTGAAGGTCATGCTTCAAATTTATTATCCCAATTTAATGCTCTCTCACTCTTTTTGGTTTGTAGCCTTAAGTGTCTAGCTTTTTTTTTTTTTTTTTTTTTGAGAAAGTAAGTGTCTAGCTTTTTGCTAAAAGTAAATAAAAGATCAAAGCTAATAAAATAAGTAGGGGAATATCTGGTACAAATGGTTAGGAAAAAAAAAAAAAAAAAAAGAAGAAAAAGCAATAAATTAGCTTATAATCAAAACCCAAATGCACATTTAATAATTGTAAGCCCCTGCTCCACTTTTTTAAGAAAAGCCACATCCACGGCCAAAATAGGCAAATGCCCTTTTTGTACAAAAAAACCAGCGTTTTGCCCTCTTTTCCAAACTAATTAGGGAAATGCCCCTTTTTTGAAACACGATTTTCTCAAAATTGAGTTTCAATGTAAAACTCAATTTGTAGAAAATCGAGTATGGGGCGATAAAACTAAAAAAAAAATTGCATGGAACTCGTGTTCATGGAGCTCGAGTTCCATTTAAAACACCACTATAGGGCCCCTGAATGCAGCTATAGGATCAAACTAAAAATAAAAATTAAAATTAAAAAAATTAAAAAAAAAAAACTTGCATGGAACTCGAGTTCATGGAGCTCAAGTTCCATTAAAAACGCCACTATAGGGCTTTAAAACGCCACTATATGGCTCCCTAAATGTAACTATAGGTATGGAGTGATCAAACTTGACAAAAAAAAAATTGCATGGAACTCGAGTTCATGGAGCACGATTTCCATTTAAAACACCACTATAGGGCTTTAAAACGCTACTACATGGCTCCTTGAACACAACTATAGGTATGGAGCGATCAAACTTAAAAAAAAAAAAAAAAAAAAAAAACCTTGCATGGAACTCGAGCTCTTAGAGCTCGAGTTCCATTTAAAACGTCACTATATGGCTCCCTAAACACAGCTATAGGTATGGGGTGATCAAACTTTAAAAAAAAAAAAAAAAAAAAATTGCATGGAACTCGAGTTCTAGCATTTTTTTTTTTTTTTTTAATTTTCAGTTTGCTATAACTTGATTGTCCAAAAATCAAGTTTTAAATTGAAACTCGATTTTTAGAAAATCAATTTTCAAAACAATGGCATTTCTCTAATTAGTTTGGGAAATGGGGCAAAATGCTGAATTTAAAAAAAAAAAAAAAAAAAAAAAAAAAAAAAAGAAAAAGAAAAAGAAAAAAGGCAAGAGCCCATTTTCTCCCCACATCCACCGCATCTTTTGCAAAGGGAATCAATGCACGCATTGCATGGACTTTTTGGCAAAGGAAAGATCTCCTATTAGGATAGCTTTGTTTTGTATTAATACCCTCCTTCCTCTATTTTGTTCCAATTATTTTGGGATGCTTAGTGTATTTCTTGCCTGAGAGTTTGTAATCTTTAGTTCTATTTAATTTAGTGTCCATTTGGCATAATTAATTTTGCCAGTTTGTAATCTTTAGTTCTATTTAATTTAGTGTCCATTTGGCATAATTAATTTTGCCAGCTTATTTTACTATTCAGTTTATTTTGTTACTATTTATGGGCTCCACTGCACTTTTTGTTACTATCTAATATCTATGGGTCTCAGTGTACTATTTCAGCTAACTTTTACCTTTATCTACAGTACTTTCAGCAAAAAGTTTTTAGTTTCAACAAAATAAGCGAATCTCAAACAAACCCTTAATTTCTCTTTCACTTAGTTTTGTTTAATTTTAATTTCTCTTTCACAAAAAAAAATATATTGATCATTTCCCTTATTTGGTGAGCTTAACTGCCTAGCAATATTTTGCTCTCTCTGCAATTTGTTATCATTGACTAAACATTTTTTAGCCTCATCTTAAGGGATCGTTTAGGAACAGCTTATTTACCTGAAACTGAAAACTTTTTGCAGAGAGTGTAAAAAAAAAAAATTAAAAAAATTAAAAAATAAGCTGAATAATATAATGAGACCCATGAAAAGTATAATGGGACTCATGAATAGTATCAAAAAGTGCAGTGGGACCCATGAATAGTAGCAAAAATAAACTAAAATTGCAAATAAGCTAAAAATTTCAATCCATCCCAGACGAACACTAAGGCCCTGTTTGGTTTATTTTTTTCATCACTCATCACTCTTCACTCAATTTTCATCAGTCATCACTCATTACTCATCACCTATCACTCATCACTTAAAATACCCCAATTTCTATCACCCACCCGTTTGGCACAGTGCACTCAACTTGTCATCACTCAAATTTTTCAACATTTTGTGGGTCCCATACTTGTAACTTAGTTAGAGCAAAGCTATTAGCCTACCCGCGTAAGGTTTCATCCCATCTTTTTCTCTTTTCTCATTTCCCCTTCCCCCTTCAGCTCTATTTTACTCTCCCAAAGCACAAACCCGAACCCATAAAAATCATCAACTCACCTCCCTTGACAAACCCACCATACCACCAGCAAGTTCCCATGACAGACCCATTGTCGACAACACTACAGACAGAGTGACCACAAACCCATCTTCGTTTTCTTTGATTTAATTTATTCTTTTTTTTTCCCCCTCAACAACACACAGAACACCACAAACCCATAATCACAGCCCTCAAAAACACCAATTACAACCTATGAAGATCTCAACAACACAAATTGGAACCCACAAATACACAACTCACAGATAGTCATGACAGAAATTTTGTTTTCAATTTTTCCTCTCCTTCGCCAAAATGCTTCTTCCTGGATTGGTCTCATAGAAAATCGGTCACGCGAAGAGGCAAATCGGTCTCACAACAAATGAAAATTTAAAGAAAGAAAGAAACAAAAAAGACATAAAGAAGAAGAAGAAGATTTAAGGAGAAGGATGATTTTTTTTTTTTTGCTACCCCCTGGTTCACAGATGAGGGGGGAAGGATCTTCAGTACCTGTGAAACTGAAAAGGATTGGTCTTGAGAGATACCCAGTCAGAGAATGGGAGCGATGGAGCTGATATAGCGAACTGGCGCGACGAAGCTGATGGAGCAGCGGAGCTGCTAACGTGTCAAGGGCCGGCGCTAGAGCTTCAAGGCTCGGGAAGAGATTGTGGTGTGTTTGAGATTGTTCAAAGTTGAGAGGTGTCGTGGGTTTGGGAGAGGAGAAGAGATTGTTCTATTTTGAGAGATGAGCTTTGTTGTTTAGGGCGCTGATGAGAGAGTGAAGAGAGTAGGTTGAGTTAAAGGCATGTGACCGTTGGTTCAAGCGTGCAAACTGAGCAGGTGATGGGACAAGACACTGCGTGGGGCCCACACTGGTTCAGCTATTTACAAGTTTGCCATGTAAACTCAATTTTGTTGTTTTGAAAACAAACTTTGGGAGTTTTCGAATTTGATAACTCAACATCCAAAAAACTCAGTTTTGTTAACTGAGTTAACATCCGAGAAAAAAAAAAAAGACATTATCCATGTGGGGCCCACAGTTTTTGGGATATGAGTTAACAAAACTTAGTTTTGTTAACTGAGTTTGGCAAAATCCAAACAACACCTAATACTCTCTCAAATTATGGAACAACACACAACATGGGAGCAAAGGTTCCAAGCCTTAACACACATCCTAACCAGTCCCTCAATGACACCACCTCTTCAATCTCGGTTCTTCATCTCCACCCAAGTCCCTTGCTACCTCAACTGGGACTATAATCCACCTATCCTTTGCAACAAGTTCCTTCTCTTCGCCTAAGGTGGGGTATCTCTCTTTTCCTTAAAAGGGTCTTCATCAGGATTAGGCTTCCTGAGACCTTATCGAGATTTAAGTGTCCATTCCAACAGCCTCCACCTTTGATTCTTGCAAAGAGATTGGAAGAAGCTAAATGGGGAGAAGAACAAAGGGGAGAGTATGTCAGGGAGAGGCTGCCGAGAAGGAAACGCCTTGGAAGTGATGTTCACCTATTGATTCCTTTTTTTTGTTCCAAATTTATTGTTGTATTGTCTTTTGCTTTGGAACCCATTTTGTGATTGAGATTCTTAAGAAATTTATCTCAAGATTTAATATAACAGGTAACAAGGGATTTTGTAAATGTGAATTTAGATTAATCAATAATCATTTGCACGTTAACAAGGACAAATCACATATTCTCTTGCTTCGAATTTTGGTTTTATAATGCATGTGATTAACTTATTATTTGTATATGTATTATGCAACATTCCTCAAAGTCTAAATCAAGTCACATATCAAATAGTCGTGTCGTGAGAAAGGGAATGGCCAAGGAATAATAGCACATGGTGATGTAGTTAGAATGATGGAATAGTGGGACGAGAATACAAAAGAAACCCGCTCTTTTGTGTTTTAATAGGAACGTTCAAGCATCAAAGATATAAAAATAAAATGTAATATAATAGTAAATTTGTCAAAATTTATATCCAATAAAAAAATATTAAGTGAAATTATAACCTTAAGTTTTGTCCTATTTCTTACATGATGTTGAATTCCAAAAAGATTTTATATGATATTATTTCATACTTCAAATCGACAACTTTTTGAAGCCTAATCGACACTTGTGGCTCTATATGCAGGCCAGGATGGTCATAGGACCACCCTGACTTGCAAAAAATTTCATATATACACTTGAAAAAAAAAAAGTAAAATATTATTTTGATCTCTAAACTTTACTAAAAGTTTGCTTTTTGTCCTTAAACTTTAAAAAGTTCGTTTTTCATCCCTAAACTTTGTAAAAAGTTTTTTAAATAGTATAGAGACAAAAATAAGGATGAAAAAAAGAACTTTTTCAATAATTTAGGGATGAAAAACAAACTTAAACACCCTAACATGAGAATTACAAAAAGTTGGGTTGAACAGAAATAAGACATTAACAACATTTTCATAATAATTTTACAACAAATCCATTATGGTAAGCTGTTACTGATTCTAATTTGGGCTCAATACTGATATTATTTTTTTACCCACCAATAACAGTTTTTTTGCATAAGATTTATTATAAAAATATTGTGGACCCCCTAAACATAATCCTTAATCCCTTTTATAAATTTAAAAAAAAAAAAAAAAAAACTTAAATAGTAACAATAAATATTGGCTTAAATGACAATTGTGGGGGTGGTGTTTTGGTTCTTGAGCCTAAAGGGTAGAATGATTCGGGCCCAAAAAGCCAAATACAATGAATTTGTAGAGAATGGTTTTAAAAGCTAGGTTTTAATGGATTAAGCAACACTCACAGTGGGTTAAAGATAATAAGAAAGCAAAGAAAGACAAGTTCTAAGCAAGGAAATCCTTCCTCCGAGGAGAATGGTTCTTGAATATAGTTCTGTTAGACTTGAATACAATTTTAGTTCTTGTTGCTACAATGTTTTCTCTACAGATTTTCCAATCCCTTCTCCCTGGAAGGTCTTTTACATTACATAGCTCCCTTTAGATGATCTTAGCCCTTTATTTGTTGATCGTTCAGGCCACTACCTGAGTGCTTGTCCCATCAGACACCTTCCAAAATCCCTTGTGAGTTGCGGTAACCAAGGCAGCACTGCTCAGAGGTCTTCTCCACATAAAATGCAGTCAGGAGGTTTGGTGGGATGTATTAAATGTGGTGGCATCCACCATCCCTTCAATCACATCAGGGCTAACTCCTTCTCCAAAGCTCTTTCTCTATAGTATGACTCTATCTGGTAACATGCCACTGACGTGACCTTATTGTCCAAGGGTGTGACCTCCTCAACACGATAATGGCCCTCTCGGCCATGGATATGACACATGGCGCGATTTCCTTATTTAAATTCCTGTATCCCATAACAACAAACATAAACCAAATAAAAACAAGATAAGACCAAACAACAACAATTTACTATAAAACAAAAGGATAAAAACGCTAAATATTCAAATTTGTAACTCGTTCAATCTATTCAATAAAAATAATCTCTAATTTCATTTTTCCCTAAAAAATGGTACCAAGAAAAATATTGTGGTTGTCAATTCTCCTTGATGGCAACAACAGTTATCTTCTTTTTGGCTTTGCAGTCACAACAATTTTACTCTCCTTAGTTACTGGACTCATAATTATAGCAAATATTCAAGTTATTGCTTTATTAGATTTTGTATAATTTAAATTTCTTAGTGACCATCCTAAAAAAGTTCTTAGAGCCGCCACGACTGATCAACATATTCACTCTTTTTCCTCCTAGCAATTAATCTTAAATCATATTGACTACCCTTCCCAATTCACTCCATATGTCCATTTTTTCTCTCCCTTGACACTTCATCTCTCCATTTAAGTTAGAAATTAATTTTTGTTGTTGTTCATGTTACCTGATTGCTTTCCATTAATTATTTGGTTAAGGTATTAATTAATATAAATTCTTAGTTTTCTACTATATTGAGTTATAGTATAGTTAATTGGACTTAAGGCTAATGACTGAATACTTACGAATGATTCCCTTAGTAAAAGCAAATAGCTCTCATATCTGATGAAATCGGGTGTAGAATGCCCATGCAGGTGGTTCTCAGTTTTCCTTATGTTAGATGCAATTTTGGTGAACTTTGTCTGTGTCCATACTTAGTGTCATATATTTTGTTTACAGCCAATCCTAAGTCAGGAAAGAAGGGTGTGATAGGTTGATGGCCAAACTAAAATTTAGTCGCTCTATTATCTACTATAGATACTCACTGGGGCATCCCCTACTATCAACACACTACAGTGAAAAGTTGGCAAGGGTTAACTAGGGTCCCTACAAGTGACATGATATTTTGGCACTCAGGTGTAGTGAAAAATGGGCAAGAGTCTTTGCAATTTCATGGACAGGGCGGGTAAAGAAATTAGTTCAAGAGAATATGATTCATATAGGTATTTGGAATATAGGGTTTTTAACTGAGAAACTAATGAAAATAGTAGATACAATTATTTGGAGAAAAATAAACATAATATGTCTTCAAAAAAACTAAGTGGGTAGACGCAAAATCTAGAGAAATTAAGGGCCCGTTTGTTTAGGCGTTTACATTGCATAGAACGGCAGTTTCACGAATCGCGAATCCGAGATTGCATTTGGCTAGGCGATATCTGCGGGATTGCGTTTTCAATTCCGCAGATTTTCGCGATTCCGAAAATGAAAATTTCTATTGCTTTTTCAGCATCGCGCTGTTGGGACGATTGGGTTGCCGCTAGTTGTTTCGCGCGGGTCAGGAAATTTTTTACCGAAATCCCAGCCTATCCTTTCTCCATATATATATATATACCTCATCAGTCTTGGTTCTCTCCGCATCAATTTCACGATATTCACTTCTTTCTTCTCTGTTATTGCTCAGTCGCTCTCTCAGATTGCCCTGCATCACGATTTCCAGGTAAACATTCTCATATCTCATCAGTCTTGGTTCTCTCCTAATCAATTTCACGATATTCACTTCTTTCTTCTCTGTTCTTGCTCAGTTGCTCTCTCCGATTGCCGTCGTTGTTCTGCATCACGATTTCCAGGTAAACATTCTCCATTACCCATCTCTGAAATAATTATATTGATTTGGGCTTTTGCATGTTAGTTTAGATGACTGAATAAATTCAAAATAGTAGAACTTACATGACTAAGGGATTTGTTGTTGCTGTTGTTGTTTCTTTACTGGTTGTGAAGTTTTTAAAAAAATTTCAGACAGATGAGGTTGATCAAAACCATTTGGATTGGATGGGATTCGTTTTTTCTTGTTGAAAAGTATATGGGTTTGAAGAATATTTTAGGTTGTTGTTGCTGCTGTTGTTCATTTACTGGTTGTGAAGTTTAGAAAAAAAAAAATCAGATAGATGGGGTTGATGGAAAATTTCAGGTTGTTGTTCTGATGTGCTTTTGTAGTTTAAGAGTGTTTTGCAGTGCTTTTACTTTTGCAGTTTTTTTAATTATCATCAATTAAATTTATGATTCATTAAAAGATTTAGGCATTTGTTTCATCCAATTTGTTCTTGCTGCCTTTTAAATTGAACCTACACTTAAGCTGAATTTAGAATGCGGTGAGATCAGAATTTAGCTTTCTATGATGAATAGGCAGGGGAATGTGGCTGCTCACACGCTTGCTAAGTGGGGTAAACGGAGAAGGTAGTAGCAGACAAGCAAACGTTGAAAACATACAAGATGAGGAGATGAAATTTGTTCGTGACAAAATAGCTCGATCCATTTGTGGGTTGTAAACAATATTTTTATTATTTCTGTTTTGGTGTTTTGGTTTTTAATTTTTTTGGATAAGAGCTTTTTTATTATTATAATGGATTGTCTAGTATTGATATTGTTGGCAATTAACATTTTAATATAATTATTTTCCTAATCATTTTAATATCTTTTTCTTGATGTGTTATTTTTAATATTTTAAATTTGATAAATTTCTCTCCATGAATTTCAACAACGAAAACATCATTATTGTTGTTATTATTAATGTAATTGTTAAGTTTAATTACATATTTTCAATAATAAAAAAAAAAAAAACTAATCACAGGAAAAATGACAATATAACCTTCAAAAAATAGTTAAATCCTTTTTTGGAATTTACACTCAAAACAGCTATTTTTAAAACAGCTTATCCAAACGCTTAATATGGCTTTAAAAATAGAAAACACATTTTTCACATTTTTACCAAACACTTATTTGTAGCTTTTAAAATGAAGTTTTTAAAACGCACGTTTTAAAAACGCTAGTTTTTAAAACGCACATTTTGAAACAGCTTATCCAAATAGGCCCTAAATATACAAGATATAATCATGTAAGATAAAAATTGAAATGGAGTAGGAATAATCATAGATAAAATTCTTAAAAATGAAGTTGTTGAGGTTAATAGGATGGGGGATAGAATTATATAAAAATAAAAATTATCCTAGGAGCAGAAACAATTAACATAATTGATGCATATGCTCCTTAAATAGGATTGGAAGAATCCATTAAGCAAAAAACTTTTGGAGGACATGGATGAATTGATTCAAGGGTTACCGAAAGGGAAAAGATATTATTGGAGGAGACCTAAATGGTCATATTGGAAAAAATAGTGGTGGCATTCAAACTTCAAAGATTTCATGGAGGCTATGGATATGGAGTAAGGAATGAACTAAGAGATGCTAAATTAGATTTTGCAACAACATATAATTTGATATTAAGGAACACTTAGATTCAAAAAGTGATGCAAACATTAGTCAAATAGATTTTATCCTAACAAGAAAAGTGGATAGTAGATGTTGTAAAGATTGTAAGGTGATACCAGAAGAAAGTGTAACCACTCAACATAGGGTGGTGGTATTAGATATTTGTATTAAAAGATGGAAAGAAGAAATATTAAACAAAGAAACCCAAGCATTAGGTGGTGGAGTTTAAGAGAGAGAAATAAGATGTGTTCAAAGATAAAATGATCAAAGAGGGCAAATGGGATTTAGATGAAGATGTTTATAAGATGTAGAATGAAATGGCTAAATGTTTTAAAATAGTGGCTAAAGACTCTTTTAGAATTTAAAGGATGTGGACTACCAACTAAGGAGACTTGGTGGTTGAATACAGAGGTTCAAGAAGCAATTAAATGAGAGAGAGAGAGAGAGAGCACTAAATATGCCAACCTAATCGTAGAGATAATGGTGCTAATGAAAATTATAACGTGTTGAAGAGGAAGGCAAAACAGGTTGTCCAAGAGGCTAAATGTAAGGGTCATGATAACTTATATAATACGTTGGGGATGAAGGAGGGAAATAAACATATTTATAAACTTGCTAAGAGATTAAGACAAGTTTATGATGTAATCTGCTTGGAGCAAGCCTTTGTCCTAGGCTCTCCTGTGGTCCCCTGGGTTTTTTTTTTTTTTTTAATTATTTTGTGTGCGTGTGTGTTTTGTTTTGGCAATAAAAACTTGATGCAGATTATCAAAAAAATAATAATAATAAATATAAAAAATAAAAATAAAAATAACTTGCTGAGACAAGGGAATGAAAACAAGAGACTTAAATGGTGATCAGTGCTTAAAGATGAAGATCAAACAATGTTTATAAAAGAGAGCAAATCAAAGAGAGATGGAAATTTTATTTTGATAAACTTTTTAATGCAAACAATATGAAAGATTGGAGCGATTTAGGTAACCCAATGGAGGATAGAAACCGCACTTGTTTGAAGAATTAGGATGACTGAGATAAATGATGTATTAAGGAAGATGAAAATAGGAAAATTAAGCCATATAAGCAGATAAAATCTCTATTGAAGTCTGGAAGAGCTCAAGTGATGTGGGAATATGCTAGTTGACAAACCTTTTGATAAGATCTTTGGTGTTAACAAAATGCTTAGTGTGTGGAGGAGAAGTACTTTAATACCTATTTACGAGAACAAGGGGGATATTTAAAACTATATAATTATTGTGGAATTAAACTTATGAGTCACACTATGAAACTTTGGAGAACGAGTGATTGAACATTAAGACATGTTACAATGATATTAGAGACTAAATTTGATTTATGCCAAGACAGCCAACTATGTAAGATATTTTCTTACTTAGACGTCTAATGGAAAAACATAGAGGGGCCTGTAAAGATTTTCATATGATTAGGTCCCTAGAGAGATTATGAGGTGGGTTTGAGAAATAAATGAATTTCATTGAAGTATATTAAATTGAATAAGGATATATGCGACACAATTGTAACTACTTTGTGAATAAGTGGAGGAATCACAAGTGATTTTCCTATCACTATAGGCTTGCTTCAAGGATTAGCATTTAGTCCATATCTCTTTGCACTAGTGATGGATGAGCTCTCGAAATCGATCAAAGAGGGATGTCCGTAGGTGTATGCTTTTTGTAAATTATATAGTTTTAATGGATGAAACTAGAAGTGGAGTTAGTATCAAGTTAGAAATTTGGCGAGACACTCTAGAATCTAAAAGCTTTCAATTAAGTAGGACTAAAACAGAGTACAAGAAATGTAAATTTAGTAAAAGTAGAAACAAAAATGAAGTGGTTGTAAGACTTGATAGTTAAGAGATACTAAAGAGCGATAAATTTTGATTTCTTGTATCAATAATTCATAAAGATGGAGGATTGAAGTAGGTGTGAATCATAGCATAAGAGTAAGTTGGATGAAGTGAAGAAGTGCATCACGAGTGTTTGTGCGATCATAGAATTCCTACTAAGTTAAAGGGAAAATTTTATTAGATTGCTATACTACCAGCTATTCTCTATAATAACGAATATTGAGTGGTTTAAAAACAACATAGTCATAAAACGAGTATAGCTAAAATGAGAATGTTAAGATGGATAAGTGGAAATATAAATAAAAATAGGATTCGAAATGAGGAAATTAGCTTGAAGATAGGGATAGCCTTTATTGATGAAAAGATGAGAGAGAGTTACTTGAGATAGTTTGGTTATGTTTAGAGAAGAACACCTAATGCACCAATCAAAAATAGTAAGTTAATCCAAGCTTAGTGAATGGAAAAAAGAAAAGGAATACCAAAAATCACATTAGTAAAAGTAATAAAAAAAAATTACATAAAAATTTAAGAAGTAACTAGAATATGACATAAGATAACATAAGGATTCATAGTTGACTTCAAAATTTTAGGACTAAGACTTGTTTAGATGCAATTTTGGTGACAAAAATTAAATTATTAAAATAATAGATAAATAATAAAGATGGCCATGTTTATTCTAGAACAAGTACAAAGAATATTTATTAAAAAAAAAAAAATTCAATAAACCTTATTAATGATTTCCAGAATCAAGAAAAGTTACTTATATGTGTTTGGTTAAAATCACCAAGTAGGGGCGTGATTAAAATTAATGTAGACGTTGTTGTGAGTTCGAATCACTCAATTACTACTGTTCTATTGTGACCGAAAATTAGAGAGGGGAGTTGGTTTTTGCTTGCTCCAAAAGAGTGAAAACCAACCTTCCTTTCCAAGCAAGCGGAGGTTGAAGCAATGTGATGGACGGTTTGCATGTCAATTGATAAAGGTTTTGGCTCAATTGTTTTGGAAGGAGACTCTCACTCATTTGTTACCGGGCTATTTATGCATTTCAGATTCCATTATTCCTTGGGGAATTAGGACTATCGTTCAAGATATTTCTCTTATGGTCTCTCATTTTCGGAATATATCTTTTAGTTGGGTCTCTAGAGTTGCAAATGCTATGGTGCGGCTTTTTGTTTTGCAAAATGGACTTAGACGTGTAATTTTGTGGGGGTCTTTTGGGGTTGGTTTTTGTCCTCCTTGCTTGGAGGTTGGAGGCTGCTCCTCCTGAGGACGCTGGTCCTTGTAGTTTGTCGTATATTTTTTGTTTGTTGACGAGAAAAATCATTTTTAATATTATTTTCCTTTTCCATGTTAAAAGTTAAAACCCTAAGAAGATCGTGTAATCCCTAATTACATTCTAAAAGGCCGCTAACCTATTGTACGGATAAATTTTTGAACCTTAAAGATTTTTCAATCATTTCCCTATTGTACTAGGACAGGAATGGAGTTTAGTGCATAAATATGGACATGTGACAAGTGTTTGACACATATCTATATTTCAATAGATCCAATCCATAGGAGCACTAAACCCCAGCTCACTTGCCACGTGTTCACATCTCAATAGGTCTAGTGTATAAAAGCACACCCAAGCCAATTCTTCTGTGCTAATGCTTCAGTTCAGGCTGAGTTTTAGAGCTCTTTAGCAGCTTAGCATGCATTTTGTACTGGTTAATGCATTAACATTTAGCTCTCAAAACATTTTTTTTAGCCAAATTATTGAAGAACAATGTAGTCAAGAATTATTCTAAAAATAATTATAAATAAATAAATACCCAAAAAAAAAAAAAACCAGGTTTGACTCTTCAATTCTACTATTCAAATATGTTTGCAAAATGTTACAATATTCAACAAGTTTGATAGCCCCCTTTTAACATTTTGTAAAACTTTTTTTTTTAAATCAAACTTTATGTCACATCTCTCTTAAAAAAAAAAAAAGAATTTATGACAAATATTTTAATTCAATGTATAAGAAAATAAAGTAATATATAGGATTTTTTTTTTCTTTTTCTTTTTGGTATGAGAGATATAAAGGGCATATTGGTTAAAATGAAAGTGACTTTTTCCTTTAAAATTTTGGTTTAAACTTGTTGCGAATGCTCTTATGTCATCATTGAATAGGCCGCCCCCTCAGTTTTCTATTGAATCAGCCAAGTCGCATTGTTGACAACTAGGCATAACACAACTCCCCGTGACCTTGGGGAAATCTGTAGTGATGAAAAGAAGTAGAGAACACATCAAGGTTCAAAGAGCCTTCTACATGGGGGTGTCAACCAATTATAAATGTAGTTTTTTTTTCTTTAGGCCGCGGAGGTGTGTTTCCAAAAAAAGGACTAGATTTTGTCTTTTATAAACCATGACAATCTAAACACTCCATCAATATCTATTAAAACTCACAAATATAACAACTTAAACAAAGAGTAAAGCTTTGAACAAAAACAATTAAAAAGTGAAAACAATATTTAAGAGAGGATTCAAAGTAACAAGTACCAAAGACAGGTTCTCCGTTGGTGGTTTATTTATGTGATATAGACAGGAGTAATTCTTAAGTACTTCCGGAATACGGAGAATGGTGTTCTCTCCTCTCACATTCATAATAAGGTCCACTCATTAAATTTATGGTAAAGTTCACCATGAATGTAATAAGAGGGAGCACTATTTTTCCGTACTCCAAGGGTACCTAAAAATTTTCCGACAAGACAAAGCATGTAGAATGTCATGGCTAATAAAGTCCAGTATTTAAAATAGCACAATTAAAAAACTCCTGGAGACACAAGGATGGAAAATCTAATAGAATTGTGATATGCCATTTTATGCACTTACAGCTGTTACAACAATTCTACACAATTGATCTACATTATTGACTCCCAGATGTTTTCCAGAATCTCTTCCCCTAAACTTCTAAAATACTACACACGTGGTAAATGAAAAGAGGCTTACCAGTTACCTGGTTTCAATTGCATAAGTTTCAGAGCCTCTTAGGAATGAGCGGCGCCACCAAATCTGGAAGGCTTTGCTTAGATTAGGGCATTCAGTGCCATGCTTGGAGAAACACCGAAACCATTCCATAAATAGCATATACTGCTGCTTCAAAGGAAGAGTAAGGAGTGTCTGACCCATAGCTTCCTCCAATGCCTTCATGTCAAGCCCTTTTCTGCATCTCTGCAGCCAACCAAAGTCCAATAGCATTGGGCCAAACCATGCCAGGAGAAGCCCTGATCTTGATTCTGACCGGCAATGCAGTTTTCTGGTCCCCATTGCAATGAATAGAAGTGCCGAAACCCTGCTAAGCTCGTACCTGACCATTGGAGACACATTCTCATGCATCTTAATCAGTTCACCCTGATCTGCCCACATATCCACAAACTCCTCAGCCATTTGCCTATCAAGTAGGATTTCTAGCAACCAGTTGATGTTATCAACTTCTCTTGAGATTCGTTCAATCAAGGGACTACCCTTTTCCTTCGTGGCCAATTTCTCACTGGGAATAGTGTCAGAAGCCTCCTCAAACAAGCAGACAATTGAACTCAGACAGGACTGGCAAACACTGTATAGATCTTCCTTATTGACATCAGCATGGTCCTTCTCATAGACTGAACTTCTGCACAGGAGACCCTTTACTAGAGGCTTTAACTCATTCCTAGCATTAGCATCAGTGCAACTGGTGATAGACCAAACAATCTGTCTAGCTAAATGTTGTTGGGAATCTACTGAGTTACAAGAGTACAGTCTGGCCAAAATATCTCTAGTTGTTATATCATCAAACTTAAATCTTGAAAACAGGATCCTCAGTTTCTCCTCTTCTTCCTCAGTCCAAGGAACAGCCTCAAGGTACTTTAAACAGGACAAAACTCCCTTGGTGAACATTATACCTGCTGATACCTAGTAATAATAAGAGAAGACGTTGTTAAAGAGGCACACAACTATTATTACAGATTCCATAGTTCACAATTCACAGAAGCTTTCTTAGTTAACACCATGGTTTCAATTCAAAGAAGTCCAGTCCTCTTTCTCTCTCTCCAATTAATTTCATCTATCTCTTAGAACAGATCCATTAAATTGATAAAATCTAATTCTCAATTTCAAAATTGTTACTACCTTTAAAAAAAAAAATAGATATGCAATTAAGAAAAAGTAATTGGTACCTACATGCTCTACAATGAGGTGAACACAGTAATCATGCAGGGCATCATTCTACTGACTTGAGTAGAGAAAATGAATGACCAAGATGTGCATAGACAGCAATTTCCAGGGAAAGAACCTCGAATCCCATTAGAGGGCCAACTTCCACATGTACACACTTTCTAATTTTTAATGTTAATATTTAGACCTAATACCTATGCCAATCCTACCTACCACTGATACACCCCCTGTGGGTAGATTTCCTTTGAACCTACCTAAATCCCCTTCCCAACCATCCAACCAAAAGAAGTAAAAAGAAAGGAGTATTGATCTCATTGTAACAAACATAATCAATAATGTGTGAGGATAAGGACGCTTCTATAGCTTCATGTCCATGTATTTCAAGAGAAGAGAGCAAACAATGAAACCTTAGTTTCTTTAGAGCATTCCAAGATTGGGAGTTAGAGCTGATGGGTTCTTTGTTCGAGTTTGTGCATTCTAATTATCCCTTAGGTGGAAGGTCGTATTGGAGGTTAGAAAATTTGATTGAAGTTCTCGTTATAATGCTTTGCAAGGGTTTACAGGTGTAACGTCCCTGGGAAAGTATATAGGGCGTTGAAGCACCATGGAGCATTGCTTTCTTTGTATGGTCAGCAGCTTTAGTGGATTCTGATAGTGGAAAATCTGAAAAGTGGGGGAAAATCATGATTGGTAAGGTATGTGCAAACCTAGCATAGAATTGATGGACTGGACAGTTTAATAACTCACCATAGAAGACTTCTTCGGAGTTGAGGGCCTTTCTCCTTTTGGGTTGCATTGTGGATTATTGAAATACTTGTTAGTTTGAGAGAGAAGTTTTGGAGTCTTTTAACAGGAATTGGAGTATAGTTCCATTGTGCATAATACGGAATATATGGAGAGAACTGACCAATCATACCCCTTAAGTCCCTGTTCTTAAGATTTTTGCATGATAATTTTAGGCAGTATATAGTCTCTTCTTTTTAAAATTTTATTGATCTTCTTAACTTTACATTGTAACTTTAATCCTCAACACCCCCCCCCCCCCCCCCCCCTCCTTCTTTTTTTTTTTTTTTCCTTTTGATTCATAAGATTGAATGTAGGGTCTCCTCCAAAGCCACTCTCTTTATCACCTAAGACAAGGAATAGGGGAGATTTTTTTTTTTTCTTTCTTTCAAATTGAATATTTTATCCATCAAATCTCAAAAAAGTTATTTATGTTTTGCTCAAAAATAACAAGAACGTTCTTTTTTTTTTTCCCCCCTTTTTTTAGGAGGTATTGTCTTTGATTGAAACTATTGGTCATCTGCACTCTAAACTTAGGCAACCACTAAATTCAACAAAATTATAAGTCCTGTTTCCTCAAAATGGAAGGGGCCAAATTTCCCCATAAAGCCACATTCCTTTTAGGTTGCGTTCATTTTGCAAGAATTTGAAGTACAAATTTAAAATTCAGGAGACTTACCATATTATTTATGGGGGTATTAAGTTAGAAAGTCTAGGGATATTTCAATTCTTACAATTTATAGGATTCTAAAGTCTTGTGCATAATTAGTTTTTTTACCCAAACACAATCTGATTCAAAACACAAATATCCAAATTCATTAAACTCATAGCCCTACACTCTTCATACATACTATTTCATGCATGCGACAGTGCACATAATTTCACTCGCTCACACACTTATCAGTTATCACATCAAACCAAGCAAAAACACTTCAATCACACACACACGCACCCAAAAAAAAATTAATTATAGAGATAAAACCCACTTAGATATTACTATGAAAAACAACAATTGAACAAAACCCCAGTTAAAAAAACACAAAAAACAAAGACATAAAACAAAAACCAAAAAGCACAAACAAACCTCCAGAATATCGATGGAGCGGTAGACACCGATCTTCGAGAGACGTTTAGGAATATCGTCCTCGAACATGAGCTCGATAGTCTCTCTAAACACACCAAGATTCTCCACTTCTGGAACCTCAATCCTACACATCTTCGAAGAAGAAGAAGATGAAGAAGAACCATTCCTCTTAAACTCGCTGATTAAACCAGCGAACACTTCAGAACTCGTACTCAGAACTTGCGAGTTCAGCTCCAAAACCAAACACCCACCACCAGTTTTCCCTCTCAAGTTCAACCTCACGTCGAACACAGTAGCTTCCTTGTCGGAAATCTCAGGTGAGGCCCGAAAGCTTTCGGGTTTCGGTTCCGGTACAGAGGAATCAACGGCTGTGATGATTTCTTCCGGGTCTTCTTGTGCTTCTTGGATAATGGAATGGACGGTGGGATCGGAGTCGATGGGGGAGACCCGACCCGGGGACAAGATCCGACGTGGGTCGATCCGGGTTCGGCCCACGAGGCTCAACCCGGATTTAGTGCTCAGTGGGGAGTTGGGAACGGAGGAGTTCGTGGGTTTCGATGAGAGAGTTTTGGGGTGAGAATGAGAGCGAGAGAGTGAGAGTGAGAGTGAGAGGTTTTCGGGGCTGGAAGGTGGGACTGTGAATGAGCAACACCATGATCTCCGGCGAGTTTGTGACTCACGCCGTGACGACGACCCGGGTTTCCGCCGGGTCGAACCGCTCATTTTGGATGATGCAGCAGGTATAGAGTAGAGTGTTAAAGTGTGAGAGTGAGTGTAACTGTGAACAACGTGAAGGTATTGGTTTTGTTTCTTTATTTTCTTCAGAGAGAGAGAGAGAGAGAGAAAAAGTAATATTATGATGATGAAGAGGTTGAGGGAGATGGGTCTTTTTTTTTTTTTTTTTTTTTGTTAATCTTGGGAATCGTGAGGGTTTTGGAGTTTAGTTGGGTAAAATGTTTTTAGATAGTTTGGTTCCTTTCTCTATCGGTCAAGATATCAAGAAGATGAGGAGCACAGGCTCTTTTTCCCTTCATTTTTCGCTTTTTCTTTTTGGTTGTGTTTCTTACCGTTATACACACTTTCTTTCGTAGTTGTATAAGGGGATTGAAATTTAATTTTTTATTACACTTAAAATTAATTGATGTTTTAAATTAATAATAAAACGGTATCGTTAAGAATGAACGTCATAAATTAAAATTTAAAAAATAAAAATAAATAAAAATTTTATTTGTTAGTATTTTTAGTGGCATAGTCTATTTGGTATCCAACAATTTTTGGTAGCTAAACTGTATAATATTTATCAAAAAATATAATTTTTGGTTTTTTTTTTTTGGAGATTGAATTTTTGGTAGTTTGTATGCTATAAACATGTGATAAAATGCTAAAATCTAGCATATTTTCATAAAAAGTTAGTTTTGTTAATTTATTTAAAAAAAATAAGTCGAAACAAAAAACAAAAAACTAGAAGTGTTGTGCCAAATAGACATTTTAATAATCATGTAACTTATTAAAATGATGATATGACATTGTGATACAATACACATGGATGATCTTCTAATCCTCCTTCAACACAATTTGAATAAAAACTTTGTAAAACAAAATTGTCAATAACAAAAAACAAATTAAAATAAAGTTTAATTACAAAATTGGTTGTAACCTTAAAATACAACCTTACTTAATATCTTTTATTGGATGTGAATTTTGTCAAATTTACTATTAAATTACACCTTCTTCTTATACCCTCAATGCTTACAAAATTTCTAAAAAAAATTAAAGATCAATAGCTATGTCATCAATAAATTATTTAAATTGCAAGTTTTTATAGTTTGAAATTATGTATAAAATATAAACTTATATAGATCATATAGTCAATAATATCCGATTAACACAAAATTTGACATGTGTATTAAGAGCGTAAAGAACATACAATTCAAATGTTAGATTTTCAAAATATATAATAATGTTTATTTTACTAAGTAAAGTTATAGCATTAGGTTACATTCAATTTCGTAGCTAAACTTTGTTTTATAAAGTATGTAAGAAATTTGCAAACCAATATTGTCCAAACCTTCTTCTCAACTATATATATATATATATATATATCTTCCAAACCTCACAAAAATACAAATTACACCTGACTTTATAAAAATCGTTTTAAAGTGTGTAAGAGAAGTATGGGGCATATGCTTTTTTTTCCCCCTCAAAGAAGCTGTCATCATATGGGTAAATCTAAACGGTATATATGTGAGAGATATTGGCATTTAGCAAAAAAATTAAAGAAAGTGGGTGTGATTTAAAATAATAATAATAATAATAAATTTTTGTTATTTAAAAGGAGTGAGCTGGAGCTCTCATGGAATACAGTACTATTGGGCACTTTCTTGGCTTCTTGGCGTGGGAAAGGCATCAATGCCAGGTTGTTTGGTTCCAAGTCTCAGCTTATAGGTTGTTCTTCAAATACACTACTACTACATAACAGAAACTAAAGTAGCAAGTAACAGATTTTTTTAGTTTCCATGAACATCATTTTTTGCGGCTTATCAAAAAAAGAGATAGAAAAAGAAAAAGAAAGAGAAAGAGAACATGATTTTGCGTGCTACTAACTATTTTCTTTAATGTCAAAAGTGAGATTTAGCTTTAAAATAACGGAATAACCTAATCATTTGTTAAGTATTCTTCACAAAAGGAGTATGCAGACTGAGAGTTATATACCATGTTTTGAAAACGACTCAAATGATATTAAAGGTAAAAAAGTTTAGATGTTCCAAAATAAATTATTACTTAATTCTATAGCATCAATTGTAATAATGGCTTCAATTTTACATTTTTTTTTTTATGAACAATGGCTTCAATTTTACATATTTCCACTTTACATTCCTACTTTATTTTATTATTATATCAAGAATCGCGCTGCATTTTATCATCCAATCTAGCATCAAATCAAAAATCAAAATTTGTTCAGGTGGTAAATTGTACTCTAATTTATATTATATACACATATTTGAGATATCTTTTCTAGTTACACCATTTTTTATTATTTATAAATGGGCCTTTTATTTCTTTTCTTTTATTTTTAGAAAATTTACATACAAATATTTTAAATAATTCTGGGATTTTTAATTTTATAGATTACAGTCCCAAAAATTTTGAAACCTTCATCCATGTTTGTTATAATAAATAATGGTATAGTAATTAGATTTATAGTTATAAAATGGAACATTTGTTTATTTATTATATTATTTCTATATTTAGATTCTAATAAATATATATTACTAAGAATAATAATAATTATTATTATTATTTTATATTAATAATATTATTATTAAATATTGTGTGCATTAAATACTTAGTATTCTAAAAAAAAAATATTCAAAATAATAATGTATTATTATAATGAATAATGAATAATATTATTTTGAATTATGAATGTCGTTTCCTTAGGTTATGACAAGATTTGTCATCTGCTCTTGTTAGCTTTTTGGAATGGGTACTTTTAGGCTTTCGTCCGGTTAGGGCGAAAACAATAAGAATAGAATACTTTTGGTGAAATTTTTTGTGAAAATTTGATATTTTTCATTGTTTGATTAATTAGGAAAAACAAGAAGGAAAATGGTGGGACCTAGGTGTCACTTTTGCCTATCAAATTGTTTTATCCTCAAATTAGGAAGAGAGAAAATAAAGGTGAAAATAGATAGTTATGTTAAAATGATTCAATTGCCCTTCCCACGTCACTTTTTTATTTTACTTTTCCTTGCCCACCAACTATCATGTTTGTCTTATTTGGTTATTTCTACCCATTTTTAGTAAATTTATATAAATTACATTTTTCATCTTCTTATTCTTCTTCTTAACCAAATAAAAAAATATATATTTATTTTTTATCCTTCTAACCAAACACACATCATGAAAAAGTAAAACATTTTATCTCATTCCACTTTTCCATTCTCACCAAGGATGATAAAATGACTCACTCTGCATCACTGCATGACCCATCATGCCTCACCCCCCAACCCCAAGTGGATGTTTTGCTAGTCCCACCTGTCTTAACCTGCCCCGAATCTCTCTCTCTCTCTCTCTCTCTCTCTCTCTCTCTCTCTCTCTCTCTCTCTCTATATATATATATATATATATATAATTTATTTAACTTATTTATACATAATAATGTAAAAAATTGTTATATATAACCTAATTATAATATTTTATTTTATATACATATTATAGATTATCTTTAAAACATTTTAAGCTCTCGCTGTCGCACTTTCCCTTTATATCTCATCTTTATCTTATCCATGTTGGAGCGATCTTGTTAGGATTAGTAAAACATCTTCTATCTACTTAAACTCGTCCTACCCCACTACTACCTCACATGAGTTTCTTCTGCCCTGACCCAACCCTGCTTCTCCCCAATGCCATCCCTAAATTCCTCACAACCAAATGGAACATTAAATATACGAAAGGTTGTTCCTTTGTGCAGATGCTGACTATCTGAAAAGAACTCAAATTTGAAGACAATGAACTGTTAGTGTTGAAGTTGAGAATTTTTATTTTTTATGCACCGTACATGAGTGGGATTATGCTTGACATCGTTTTTAGATTCCATTAATCGTCTGAATTTCAGAGGTTGAATTCTTCACCTTTTGCCTTTTCTTTTTGGCTTGTATAATTCTCACATACTAGACTTGCCGGCCTTTTTTGTGTTTTCTAATGAATTTTATTTACTTGTCATAAGATTATCGTGTGCACAAAAGTCCCATTTACCCTTGCAAATGACAACACACCACCATCAAATTAAAAAAAAAGAAAGATTAGTATTATCTATTATTTATAATACTAGAAGTCATAATAAAAAAATGGACTTCTTATGTGCCTTAACTCGTAATCATTGCCAACTTTTGGTATATTTGAGAATTTGAGTACTTCCATTTCCATAGCATTATCTCTTTCATGTGCATCCCCTGCAATTCTAGAACTACCAAAAGTAACATGGCAGGCATTTTAGGTCATCCATTGCCAGGCATTTGCTTTTCCTATAATTGAGCTTATTTCAAACTAAAGCATGTTTTAGGTCATCCATTTCTGTATTATTTAGATTTCAGACTGCTAATGCTGTGCTAATTTTCCTAATTGTTTCCTTTATTATTTATCTTTTAAATTTGGTTTTTTCTCAGATTGCTAAGATTTGTCATATGTGCAACTGGTCCTGTCCTGTCTCATATGTAAATGAGAGAAATTGATAACAAACTAACCATTTACATTGAAAAAGATAACCATTTGGTTTGAGTCTAGAAGCATTGCCTGGAGACTCTAAAAGCTCTTCACAGCTCTTGATGGTCTTTTGTGGGCAGAACCTGTACCTAAGTTTGGCCCATTTTCAAAAAGAAAATGACAAAGGGGCACCCTTCATAGGTAAGAAATGCTAAGACATAACTGATCTCTTCTCTACATTTACATAGAAAGAGATAAACATTGAGAAAATAAGGTGTTAAGTCAGCTGGTGAGCTCCTCCATCAAACCCTGTTATCAAAGGAATAAGATGGTAGGTTAGAAGAACTCACAAAAACCATTCTGCTATGAGAATTCAATTTTAAAGTTACCGCAGACAACCCACCCTTGAAATAAATTGCTCAGCATCAGTTCGTTTAAGAAAGTGCATTGAGTGTCGAGCAAAGTTGGTTCTCTTATCATCACTTAGTACCACACCAATATGGTCAAGGACTCTCACCTGGATGCAGGGATCTTTGGGTGGCACCATATCCTGTCAAAGAAAAGATATAGGTATTGCTTTTGAGGTGCAGAATCAATCTATATAAATAATTTTTTTTTTTTTTTTTGAAATCAGAATATGGATACTTCCAACTCTGTAGCATTGATAATCCCATAATATAAATTTTAATTTGCCTATTTGTGTGTGTGTGTGTGTGTGTGTGTGTGTGTGAGAGAGAGAGAGAGAGAGAGGTTACCACAGTCAAATCAAGGACAAGTCTCGACATATATGATTGCAAAGTTCCAGCATGTTTCTTAAAATAGTCTTCCTCTGTGTGACTGAGCTTCTCTTGAATTTCTTGAGGAAGCACAGCCTTACTTTCCATATCAAACTTCGTATAGTTTCTGCTCTGTTGTACCTGCATGGTATCCATACCAATGATAACTGGTGAAGATGATGAACCTCCAACAAAAAAGGAAGCTAGAAAAGGTTGGCACATAAAAAATAAATGGCAAGAAAGAAATAGTTACACATATGCCATTAGACAGCGCTTATTGCAAACTAAAGAAAGGTGGTGGATGACCATAGTGATCTGCATTTCTAGTTGTTTGCACATCCAATCCTTCTTCCTGCATTTTTATGTGGTAATATAAAGTCGTATGAGGCTTAGGGGCCAAACCAAACCAAACTGATGTTAATAAATCATTGCATATGAAAATGGTAATAGAGAAGTAGCCGTATGCAATAGTAGTCAATGAATGAAAGGAATTCCCAAAAATAAATTCCAGCTGAATGAGGTACCAGAATTTTCAAATTGCCAACTAGCTAAGAAAACAATCCCCACCCACCCCAACCCCCACCCCCAAAAACAATAACAATAAAAATAATTCAGCTGCTATGCAAAATTGTCCCATGGTTGTGACTTAGCCACACACACACAAAAAATGGAGCTAATTCTCTCTTATAGAAGGAGAAATTTTGGTGTTAAGCTCATTGGAGAGGATGTTTTTGATAAGAACTTGCTAGAATATGAATATGAATTGTGGAAAAGCAAGAATGGTGAATGGGAATAGTAGTTGTTGTAGGCTACTTCAAGGGGACCTAGACCTCCATAGAGAAAGAGAGAATAAGAGAGAGAGAGATGCACTAAGAAATTGGTTTAGTCTTCATTGATATCTAATGTTGAATTACAATTATGTATTTATAGGAAACTAGCTCTAATCTCATTGAAGTAGCTCTAATCTCATTGGCCCATATGGCTTAAGATAACTAGCTAGTTAATTCAACATGTGCTCTATAAATTAATCATATGTTAAATGAGCTACATGTGCTCAAATCCTAACTAACCCATCCTAATCTCAACTAAGTAACTAACTAAAGGGGTTATAACAACTATAAGGAGATTACAAGGCATATGACATAATTTGGGGTTCCTATCAGTTTTGGATCCTAGAGTGCTACTCCCTTTTATGTATCCTCTAATTTGACTATTTTAAAGAATTATCCAACAGTTATCTATGTATGCATCAAATATGCACAGATATGCTAATATGTATACTTGTACATGCCCATGCGACTATATGCACATTTGAGTGCGCCTTGGAAACACGTTTATATTTGCTAGTTGAAAAGTTAGAAGAAAACATTAGAGATCAGCAAGGGAGGGTGCTTCTTAAAATTATTAGACCTATGTTTAGCATTTTTTAATTAAGTTCAACTCTAAAATCTGGAGTTCTAGGAATTTTGGATCCACATCAACACTTAGTGGGAGCAAATAATGGAGAAAAATTAGCCTCTGATTCATTATCCAAGAAATTAGAGCAGTAGCTGCACACTATTTAGGAGGAATCTGTCACTATAACTAAGGCTTTTATCGCTATATTACCAGAACAGTAACCTCAAAGGCAGCAAACCACATGCAGGAACAAGGATATCCAAGCAAAAGATGACATATAATATATATCATTTACTGGAACAGTATTGCAAAGGTAAAAATATAAGAATAAAGAAACCCAAAAATAAATAAATAAAAAGTGAGCAAACCAGGAAAATAGCATCACCTTATCAAGGTCTGAAGCTCGACGTGATGCTGACTACATTCTGCAATTACTTGATCAAACAGGTCACTCGACGAGATCATAGTAAAAGAGAGAGTCAGGTTAGAGGTGGCATGACAACGGAATTGAAGGAGGAGAGAGACAGTTGTCAATGGTAATGTTAAATCCTGAGGGAAAGTTGAAAATGAGATAGGGGATGCACCATGTATCAAGATAAAAGTTTCAAAATATTTTATCAAAAGACACTAGGGAAAAATGATCAAAATAGATAATCTGAGTTTTGCCACACTTGGGCATCAAAAGTGTTGCCACACGACATAGACCGCCATGTCCTGTAAAAGAAAACAAGTGGGCTTATGAAGCAATTATGGCCCCAAGGCTTAAAAAATTTGAGACAAGAAAGTGAGAAAGATCCAATTTCAAGGAAAACATTTATTTTGTTCTGTTCAAAGAACAATGTAAAATTAGAAGATCAAGTTCTAAGTCCCCAATAAATTTTCAAACATTATTAAGAAAGATAACATTCAACCAAGAGTGCACTTATCATTCAGGCGACAAGCATTAACAAGATCCTGTATGTTTTGCAAAATGCTATGTTCTAATTTAAGAGAAATTATAAAACACCAAAGATTATGGCCAAAAGAAATCTACAGATATGGAATTTATCTAAATAAAATATATCCAATAAAAGGTTAAGTTATAGACCAGAAAGGAAAAACTCGCACAAAATGAAGTAAATTGTTTTGGAACCAATAGCACCAAGCACCTACCCATTAATAAAGCTATGCTAACAAACAAACCATGTACCATCAAATTTTGAATAATTTTCAAAAAGAAAAACAGGGTGCAGTGGGGTTCACTCGTACTACTTTGGATTTTGACGTGAGTGTCAATTAAGTCCTTGGCCTTTCAATTTGAATAATTAATCCCCTAAACTTTAGGTTTGTGTCAAATCAAACCTTCTATTAATCTTTTCAGCTAAAACCTGATGAATTTATCATGTGATATGCATATGGTGATAGTGGTATTTTTAAATTATTGACAAGAATGTAGAAATTATGTGCACATCACTTGATTAAACCATGAATTTTCAACAACAATTAAAATTCACAGCCATAAATCACCAAATTTTGATGCACAGAAACATAACCACCAGATAAATTTATAAGAATTTCCCAAAAAATACTCCATCCTCCCATTTCCAAAAGTTTTGTATTCATTAGGACACGAAACAACCAAAATCTTTTGCCACGCTAGCTAAGCATAAAAAAAACCAAGCTCCAGGAGTTACATTGTAAGGAGTGAGCTGCCCCTTTTCACCACTTGCAAGTTCTTTCACCAGCTGGCATGCCTTCCTCCCATACATCTTTCAATTCAAAGAAAAAACCAACCCTCCTAGTCTTCAAATCTGCCAGAACTATCCCTCATAAACCTACACTCATTGAAACATTTCGTCAAACAATTGTTATGCACATGAAGAAATAAAAAATTACAACATCCACAATGCCAAAAACCCAGAACATAAGTACAGGCATACGAAAGTACATACAAGCAGACATACAGAAACACATCCATTTTGTGCATATATGGTGAACTTGAAGCGAAAGGATCTGGAATTTGTTGGGACTGGTAAACCGTACAAAGGTAGGAGAGAGACTGAGAAATGGAAGTCTTCCTGCTTCAGTGTTTGCTGGGATAGAAAAATTAGAGAGAAACTGAAGAAAATTATTGAGAGATATGTACAGTCGCTACTCTAGTTCAATGGCTTTGGCGGTTTTTTTTTTTTTTTTTTTTTTTTTTTTTTTTAACACAATAATTTATTTTTAAAACTTTTTTTTTTTTTTTTTGAGAATATAAAACAATTTAACTTGAGCAAAATACTAAGGTTTTTTTTGTTTTTTTTTTTTTTGATAAAGTGGAATACAATAAAAGAAAAGAAAACGAAAACGAAAAACTAAGGCATAGTAGCACAGCTACTACTACGCCTGCAATACAAAGTTTCTAAGGTTATTCTCATAAACAGAGGGTTTTACTAGTATAGTAATATATATCAAATTACTATAACAAATTACAATATATATCATTAATATCAATAAGGCAAAAATGCAAAACTGACCCTCTAACTTTCAGTTTTTGTCATTTCAGTCCTCTAACTTTCAGTTTTGTCATTTCAGTCCTTTAAGTTTCAATTTTTATCAATGTAGTATTCCGTTAATTCTAAGTTACTGGCTGCCGTTAAGGTGACTTTTTTTTTTCTTTTTAATATTCGAAATTAAAAGAAAAAAAACCGTTAAAAAAAAAAAACATTTAAGGGGACGACGTCTTTCCCTTTCCCTAAAATCAAAATTCAAAACCCAAAAATCTATTTTTCATCTTCTAAACTTCCAAATTCCCATTTATTTCAGTTCAGTTTAGAGCAAGAAAGAAGTATGGGTGCAACAAGTAAAGCTTTTTTACTTTTTGGATGGTGGCAGCAAGTATTGGTGTAGTTGAGGCCTTGAAAGACCAAGGTGTTTGCAGATGGAACTATCCTCTAAGGTCACTTCCCCAGCATGCGAAGAACATTATTAGATCATACTATCAAGCCAAGAAACTCTCAACTCAATCTTCCACACAGAGCTAACAACCACACATCAAACCAAACAATACAAACAATCACAAAAGCAAAATTAACCACAAAAATCATTGAATCAAACACAATCACCATAATTCAAAATAAGAAAAACTAAATAATTATCCATCCATATCATTTAATTACCTTGAAATATCTCAAAATTTACCAAAATATCCGAATTTTTTTTTTCAAAATTAAAATAGAAGAACCTCTATCTCTCTGTCTCTATCTCTATCTCTCTCACTTAATCCAGAGGGACTTCCACGACACCATTGGAGATCTCCTGCTGCAAATCCTTAGGGTCTTTCCCATAGACCGTGCAACCCACAAAAACGCACGTACCATGAACCTCCTTGACGGTCCCACTGAGGTCTTTGGCCATGGATCTATGGCACGTAACCTTGGCGGTCTCAACGACGTTGTCAAGGGAGATATTCCCCTTGTGCTTGATATTCTTCGTCTTCTTCCGGTCACACTTCGGCTCCTTCAGTGCCTTGATGACCAGAGCCGCCGCCGATGGCACCTTAGCCTGACAATTCTGCACAGTCAGCTTCACCGCGAACAGATCTTTGGGGTGAATGAACTTACAGTACCGACCTCACCTCCGGTGACTCGGTATCTCTCTTAAACTCAGTCTCTCTCTCTCTCTCTCTCTCTCTCTCTCTCAAACCGACCCAGTTTTCCTCAAAAATAGTAATTCATCGATTGTTCTGGTTTTGATTTCCCCTTCAATGTTTTCCTTCTTTTTATTTTTATTTTTATTTATTTATTTATTTATATATTTATATATTTCCAAAAAAAAAAAGCCAAAACGGCGTCGTTTTGGCTCACTTAACGGTAGCAAGTAACTGAGATTTAACAGAATACTACATTGATAAAAATTGAAAGTTAGAGGACTAAAATGACAAAACTGAAAGTTAGAGGACTGAAATGACAAAAGCTGAAAGTTAGAGGGTCAATTTTGCATTTTTGCCTATCAATAATGATTTTTTTTTTTTTTTGTGTGGAGAAATATCAATAATGAAAATTTTAGCTTTTCTTCCTACAAATTCAGCCATGCTTTTTGACCTATACTGGAGAAAATTATTCGTTCCAACTTCCAAATTCCAATCATACAAAATAACATTAATCTTTTGACCAATAAAACAAAAAACAACATTGATTGAATAAAAAATACAAACTTAATAAATTGAGTATTACATGGCTTTAGGTCCTAGTTACAAACTACCAAAGAATTATATGGCTTTTTGTTTTACAATCTACCCAAATTAAAAAAAGAAAAAAAAAAAAAAAAAAAAAAAAAAAAGATAAAGCCTAGGTCTACCTATTCATAGACACTAAATTCGGAGGCTAAGTTATGGAATGGGAAGGTGTTAGATTCTCATTCCGCTTAGACAAAATCTGGTCTTCTAGATGACCAATGTACTCCTTAATGCATAATATGAATGATATGTTGTACACATGAAACACTTTAACCAAACTAAGTCACATAAGTCTATTTATGAGTGTGTCCTCTTCTTTTGAAAAAAATTTAGATTTGTCTTGTAATAAAAAATAAATAAATAATTGATTTGGTTAAAACAAAAGCAAATCTGTTTTTTGTATATGTAAAAAAAATAGTTTTTGGTAACGAAAAGTCAGATCTGTGTTTATTAAATAAAACAAAGTCTTTTGGTTTAAAAATATCATATCTGTTTTTGAGAACTAGAAAAATTGGTTTTTGGTTTGTATGTAAAAAATCAGATCTATTTTGGCAATAAAAAAATGAGTTTTGTAGAGAGCTAGAAAAAATCAGATCTGTTTTATTATGTGAAATAAAAATAAAAAATTTTTAAGAAGAGAGCACATTCATGAAATAAACCTATGCTACTTGCATCAAACAAAACAATCACCATTCATGACCTTCTCTTTATTTCAAAATTTGTTGTATTAAAAAAATCAAATATGTATCTAAGGAAGATACAAATCAATTTTTTATTTTAAAAAAAAAAATTTAGCTTTACATCTAATGAAGATGCAAATCAGTTTTTATTTTGAAAAATTCAGATTTACATCTAATGAAGATACAAATCAGTTTTATTTTGAAAAAATTCAGATATGCATCTAATGAAGATGCAAATCGGTTTTTGTTTTTGAAAAATTCAGATTTGCATCTATTGAAGATGCAAATCAGTTTTTATTTTGAAAAAGTTGTAATGATAAGCAAATTTTTGAAATTAAAAAAAAATCAAGACAACGAAAACATCAAGAACATGTTTCAAAAAAAATATATTAACAATACGTGTTGTGAATATTTAAAAATTAAACTGAAAAAATATTTAAACATGCATCATCAAAATAAGAGAAACAGAAGAAAAAGGATAAAGAAGAAACAACCTCTTGCATGAACGCACTCTTCTTCTTGAGGGAATATTTTAGGGTTCAAAGAAATTTCTTCAATACTCTTTGAAACCAAAAATACCTTGCTTACAAAAAAGAAATTCTTAAGGCTAGAGCCTCCAGAACGTTTTTAACATAAGAGAGAAAATAATAGAAAGGGGAGTCAAAAAGAGGGGAAATTTGAGAGCATCAAAAAGTCCCTTGAATTTTGAGATCCAATCTCTATTTATAGAGGTTAGGAAGCTTGAAAAAATTAGCTAGATGATCAAAATACAAACTGGGATGCGTCCTTATCTCTAAAAAATCGAAAAGGATGTGTTTTAGCTTAATCCAAGTGCCCTTGGGCAAGGGCCCGAATTGGTGCCATTCGGCACTTGGAAAGTGCCGTTCGACACTCCAAAAGTTTTGGGTGCCAGGCCCGCTTTCGAGTTTCAGTCTGTTTTGGACTCCTTTTTTGAGATTTTTTGAACCCTGCACTTAGACGTGTTTTTAATCCATATTCTAAAAATTAAACTCTTTTCTAGATAATTTAGGTCTTTTCAGCAACAATTATCTTGTAGAAAAATATTCTGAAAAAATCTTGATTATCCTTAATTTTGTAATTATCTTATTATCCCCTTGCAAACAAGCCTATTTTTGACACCAACTAACAACTAATCACAAAATTATTTAATTAATTTTAATTGTTTAACTAATCAGAATTAATTTAAATTAATCATGCGTGGTTGATTCTACCAAGACACAATGCATACTGACCATGCAAACTTGATCATGCGATATCTTTTGATCCAATGGTTCAATTTGGAAATCGGGCATACCGTTACAACCGTTAGAATCTCAAGATCATTTTTATGATATGCAATGAACAAATTAATACATGTAATGTAATCATGAATTTTTGGGTACATGAATGGTCATTCTAGTCATCTTCCTCGATTAAACCATGGATGCAAAATCGAGTGTCTACAATGTTCATGTTGGTTTGAGCCATAACAGGATTCACAACAATTTCGTTTGACATCAATGTTAAACAACATCAAATTGAATCCTCAAAACCAACCAAGTTAAAGAAAGATATATAAATATTAACTTTCAAACTACATTACTATGCAAAATAGAAAGTCAAACCAACTATTTGGAAAACCAAATGGCAGAAACAGAGTAGGCAATTCGTACAAACTAAACAAATGAATCTAAACAAAGCCCAGCCAAACAATGATTCAAAAACAAATTTGCCTAATATTATATAATATAAATAAAGAAGAAGGAAAGTCCTTTAATAATCAATACCAACAAACAGTATCAAAAATTCAACTGTCGGCCAAAATGGCCAAATATCATTATTTGGGAAAATATGTATAGATCTACCACTTTTTGCAAAATAATTAAGGATCCACCACTTTTTTAAACTCGAGTTTGCCATGTAACTCGAGTTTCACAAACTCGAGTTCCATTGAACATTTCCACCAATTTTTTATGTAACTCGAGTTTCATAAAAAATAGCACGACAAATTTGAAGGCTATTTTTTCAAAAAAGTTTATGGACCTTGAGTTACATAACAAACTCAAGTTTCAAAAATGTGATAAATTGCTAAATATTTATGTTGCTAAATATTTTGTGAAATAGTGGTATGGCCATTTTGGCCTTCAACTATTAAACACGAAATCAACGTTGTCAAAAAGCCAAAGATCACAAATTAACTTTATAATATAAACAAATAGATATTTGCGATAAACAACAAACCCAAAAAAATTCAAACTCAGTTTTTTTCTAGTTTTTCCTAAGAGTAGAACAAATTGCTGATTAACGTTGACACACAAGTTTGTGAAAAACACAAAAATCCTTTCACCATAAATCACAAAAATAAATTAAAGAAATTTTGCTTTAAGATTGTTGGATATATCTCAACAATTTACTTTTGCGGAAAAAAAAAAAAAAAAATCTAAATATAAGCAATAACACAAATAGATGTGATAGGCAAAAGCAATAAAAAGATACTGTATATATAAGAAGAAATCTGTAAATAATTAAAAACTTACAGACCAAATGCATAAAAGATGAATGATAAAAATCAAGTCTTATATTTGACACAATCTTCTTAAAACAGATTTCGCTCCTCACACAATCTACGGTGCTTTGAGACTTACGGACATCTGGCTCCTAAGATAAAATGATCTACAATATGGAGAAAAAGTATACAAAGTTCATACTCTGCAAACTAATCTATGTCTCTTTCTCTCTATTTGACTCAAATGAATGGGCAAAATATTCTCTCTCTGGAAGAGTTTCTCAAAATTTGTTTTTCATGAATGAGGAACTATGAATATATACATTACTGAAAAGACACATTGTTTCAAAAATAATTGTTATATACAGACTTATTGACTCAAAAAATAAAATAATAAACTATTATTATTAATTTGACAAAAGGGCCCAGTTTACACATACCTAAAACCCAACCCAATGTGCAACCCAAAACTCATATTCTCTATTATTTCTTATGTGGGACTCAAGAATTTTCATCACTTCAATATCATGTTCAAATGGACACACTAGGAGTCAATTTCTTATTCACTCCATAATATTTATCTAACAATCATCTGGTTCTAATTACTAAAATATATCAAACGTACATTTCCAAAAAAAAAAATTATATATATATATATATATACTAATTTGATTTTATGATTTAAATTCATTTTAATAGATTAGATAAATAAATAAATAATAAGTTAAATTACTAATTTGAATTTCCAATTGTTGAGTAACGTTTAATTTAGGCTCTCAACTATTAATTGTGCCACTGTCTTCTCTCAATTTCCAAACTCATATCAATTTCATCATATTCAACTAATAACCTTTAACTGGGGGAAAAAAAGAAGATGAAATTTAATTAATTAGTAGTTGAGTTACACCCCTAAAATTTGGAAGTGTTTAGATTTTACACTTTAAAGTTTCAAAATTTAGATTTTATCCATTGAAATTTAAGGTATTTGGATTTTACACCCTAACATTTTAAAATTTGGATTTTACTCCATAAAGTTTGTGGGTGCCGGATTTAACACTCTCAAATTATGAAATTTCAGGGTGTAAAATCTAAACACTCTCAAATTTTAGGAAGTAAAATCCAAATACCCCTACAATTTATGGGGTAAAATCCAAATTCTGAAATGTTAAGGTGTAATTCAAACAACCTAAAACATTAGAGGATAAAGTCCAAATTCTGAAACTTCAGGGTGTAAAATTCAAATACTTTCAAACTTTAAATATGTAATTTGCAATTTACCCTAAAATATAATACAAAAAAATTGCTAGTTACCATTAAATTGATCTTGATGAGATGTCTTCTACCTATTATGTTTTTTTCTTTTTCTTTTTTTCAAATACATTTTAAGTGAAAAGGATTTCAAACCGATCATGATGTTGAAGCAAGAGGTACCTGCTGGTGAACTTGAAGTTATGATTGGCTTATACATATCCCTTTCTTTTTATTTTAGTTTTATTTTTTATAATCAATACATATCCCTTTTGATGGGTAATTTAAAAAGTATACGTCGTCCATAAGTGTTGTCCAAGAAACTCACGTCCAAGATGGCCATCAGAAGGAGAAGAGGAAAAAGCAGTTAACACCAAGGAGCAAGGTCGTCTAAGGAAGACAAGTCGTCTACACTTTAAGAGGACATAGACGACCAACACTTAGTGAATTTTAAGCGTTTTTTGCAAACCAAGACCAAATGCACCACAATCCACTATTCTAAAATGTAGGGTGAGTTTCTCAAAATTTGCTCCACTCTCTCCACTAAGTCCACACATCTCCCACAATGTTAGTGGCACCTAACAAGCTGACCCACTTCAAATTCTCTAAAAAAAAGGACCCAATCTCACTAGACAAAGCTATGTTTTACTATTCATCCATTTTCTCAGGGACGGAACCAGGATTTAAACCTAGGGGGGCGAAAGGATGAACCAAAAAAATTTCAAGTGACATGGTTTATTAAAAACAAAAATCATGGTAGACAAAACAATTGCACTTTATTACCATAAATATTTAAGTCAAGAAGGAAATAATATGAACAAAAAAAATTGAAAGTTACAATATGATATTCAAACCTTTTCAAAGAAGAATAAAAAAAGAAGAGGATTTCGAGCCTCCAAATTTTGGATAATTAGAATAAATATGTTGATTTTATCACATTGACCAACTTACCAATATGATAAACCCATACTTTTGGATGCAACTAAAAATCACACTAATGAAGTTTTCAAAACTTTCTTTGAGGATTATAAAAAATTGGGATATTAATATTAAGAGTTGGTAATGCTACGTCATCAATATTGGCTTCTTTGCATTTTATCTTTTGAAAAAAAAAATAAATATTGTAATTGACTTTCCCATAATTTATAAATCAATTAAAAAGTTATATAAATTATTGTCATCCCTGTAAGGGAATTTTTTTTTCTATGAGATTTTTTTGGTTATGAGTTATTGAATTATGATATTGGTGATTTGTGGTTTTTTTTGTTGTGTTGTATTTGGACTATGAAGAGGTCATGGATCCAAAGAAATGTTTAAGTGATTAGTTTCTTTTGGGCTATTTGGACCAATCCAAAAATTTGAGGGGGGCAACTATAAACTCTAAAATATGAGCATGCAAATAAAATAGCTAATTTGAAGAGAGAGGAGGTAGCTTATTTGAAGGGGGGGAGGGGGGCAATTGCCCCCCTCTACCCCTTAGTGGGTCCGTCCTTGCATTTACTATACTTGAGTCATAGAGAGAAACTAATTTAATCATCAAAGGATCCTTGGCCGGTTCACCCTAATCACCTTCAATAGTCTTTCTTTCTCTTTTAGGTCATTGATCTACCGTTGAAGCTTGGAGCGTACGGCCTAATAATTTTCAAATATCATCACCTTTCAATCAATGATACACTTATATAAGTGACAAATTTATAACATTGTGAGGGTCTAGTAGTTAAGCACCTTGTCCATCTCGCTTTTAGTGCTAAAGTTTGAGTAGCGTAAAAGATATATTAGCATTAGGGCGGCAGGGTCATACAGGAGTAGGGTTTATCTCATTAGATAAAAAGCAATTATCTCTCATGAAGTAGTGTCGATACATTAGCATCGAGGTGGCAGGAGCATGCATTAGCAGGAATGATCTCATTAGGTGGGAAGTGATTTACTACTATGAAGCACTTCCGGATACAATAGCATCATGGTGACGGGGCCATGCACAAGTGGGGTTTATTTTCTTAAGTGGAAATTGATTTGCTCTCATGATTCTATCTTTTTAAAAACAACAACAATAAAAAAAATAATTAAAAATTAAAAATTTAAAAAAAAAAAAAAAACAAAACAAAACAAAAGAAAAGAGCAAAAGAAAAGAGCAAAAAAGACATATTCACAAGTTAAGGATCATATGGAAGAAGCATCAAGAATTTCACGGTTGTTGACATGCTTAATTTTCTCCCATATTTCCATATATGTCCAAGCTAGAAATCTTGTGGGATCAAAAAAGAGAAAAAAAAGTTAGAAATGTTGAGAGTCACGTGCATGATTCTCCAATGACCCAGAATAGATCCTCCCCAATGACGTAATCAGTAAATGTAGGTACAGATCCGGGCGAAAAAGTCCAAAAACCGACAATTACCGATCCTAAACGCACACGTGTATCTCAACACTACAACTCATGGAGATCCTATTGCAGTGGTGTCACGCTCTGATTGGCCTAAGTGCCTTGCACAAATACGCAATTTGTGAACAAAAAAACACCGGTCGAAATTTTCTATTATGGGAATGGGAAACCCACACCACATCACATGTTTTGACTTACGAGTTTCTCCATTTGAGACGAGGTATCATCACGCGCCACGTGTCCTATCAACATCACCAGATGCCACGTATGTAGATGTAGTTCCCTTAGGGCCTAGATTGCCCCATTACGTTTTGTGGTGGCACTTAGCTCACAACCCCTCAACTATATATATAAACCTATTTTTCGTTTTACTTCCTCATTTCACCTTTGCTTTGCACCTTAATAATTCTTTCTTTCCAAATATATTTTGGTCTCTCTCTCTCTCTCTCTCTCTCACTATATAAAATGGAAGGAGCATCCATGGTACGGATTGATAGGAAATCATCAATCGAAAGTGAGCCTAGGACTTTGGGTTTTGATCAAATCCAATATGCAAGGGTTAGTCAATTTATATATTTGCTTAATTAAGTTTTGCATTAATTTTGTGCTTGCAATTGTGTGTGTGAAATGTTTATGAGTTTGTTATATACTATTGGGATGTTAATTTGGTGCGTCAATTTGTTTATAGGAGGCAGCCTTGTATGTGTTAAATACGAGGACCATAGAAGAAGCAATGACTATTTTCATGAAGGTAATGAGTCGAAAAAACTTTTGATCAGTACAAATTTTCAATTTTTTTTTATTTGAATTAATAATTCTTTGTTGGTTTTAATGATATTGATTTTGTTTGAGAGAGAAAGAAATAGCTTCTTGCATATAAATCACTTTGATGAGTTTGAGATGGAAAACTGTTAGGTAGTCTGATGCATGGTAGGTACGGAAAAAAAAAAAGGGCTTATTTAAATTTTATAAAATGTCATTATTTTGTATGTGTTTCTTCAGCTATAAAATATGTTCTTTGGTTTTATAATCCATAAAATAAGAATTTGTGATTGAGTATTTTCACTTAGATGCAAGTGAGAAGCTAAAACCATTTGTATGAATCAACACATAAATTACTTGTGTAAATTATCTTAGCAAAAAGGAATCCATAAAATAAGAATTTGTGATTTAAGTTAGTAGCACTTAGATCCTCAAAAAAAAAAAAAAAAAAAAAAAGATGCATTATTTTGAAGAGATCGATGAAATAAATGCAATGGAAGTTTGATGATGATGATGTTGATCAAGCTAATCGATTGATCATATGACAACAACAATAATAATCCATTTGTGTAGATGGATGTGAGAAGCTAAAAGCATTTGTTAAATTACTTTTGTAAGTTATCTTAGCCCCACACACACACACACCAAAAAAAAAAAAACTTGTGTTAAGTTATGATTTATTGTAATTTTTATAATCCCCCCCTTGTTTTTTTTTATTTTTTTTATTTTTTTTATTTTATAGTTATTATTACTACAATTATATTATTATATTTTTGCGGAGTTGATTGCTTGTATGATTCATTGTGTAATAATTGCAACTATTCGGCAGGGATTAGAGCCAGTTGTCAGTACTGCAAGACATAATGAAAATACAATGATAGACACAGAAGATGAAGAGCTCGAGTCTACAGAAGACCAATTACCAGCTGGGCCGAGGGATATAGCATCAGCACCTTTCTAGTCATTTTGTGAACTATGCAAATTTCTATGTAAAAACATAATAGTACATGTACAGGATGCAATTTTGCCCTTCAATCATCCTATTTTGAATTTGTTATTTTTTTAATCCTTAAAATATTTTCCTGAAGTTGAAAATTTCTTTAGTAGTATTGATCAGCATTCAAACTGTCAAGCTGCATGTCGCCATTATGAAAAAGATGAATTTTTGGCTAATGGCTAATAACAATCTAATTTAGTATTGGGAGATAACCACCCAGTAAGATGGCAAAAATCATTGATAGTTGTAAGAGGCTAAGATCTCACGGGTTTGGTTTCTTATCGGGTCAAGTTTCGGGTTTAGCCTTGCTCGGTCGTCTAAGAGGGTAAACCAGGTGCTTGCAATAAACAATGTACTTTGGGTTTGGAAATGCTATCAAGTAAAAGTAAAAATACATTGCAATACGGTCAAAATTTTCTGACCAGACCTGACCCGACTCAAAAAATACCTAATGCGAACCCGATTTTTTTGACCTGAAGCAAAAAACGATGACCCATGACCCAACCCGATTTTTACGGGTTAATCCAACCCGACCTGAATAATTAGTGACCCGACCCGTTAAAAAAATTTGCTAAAAAAATATTTTAATTACGTCCTTATACCAAGTGCATAAAGCACAAAGTATCAAAACTAATAATAAATATATTATAGAGAATGACTATTTAATTCATCAAAACAGTTTCTCAACAACAACCAAAAAAAAAAAAAAAAAAATCATCAAAACCAATAAGAGCTAGCTAGCCTAACTTCAATGCTGGCTAATTGGCTACAATAGCCAAAAACACGTTACACAAGGGCTGCCAAGAGTCATCAGTCAAGATAGCCATTAAAAAAAAAAAAAATCTCATTTAGCTGAGCTGTAGTCCATTGTTCAAACTCCAAAGGACCAAATATCTCATTCAGTTTGGCATATGTTGTGCTATGTTTTTTTAATAATAAAGATTGTAATGTTGTGTGGTATTATTCTTCATTGTAATTTTTTTTAATGATTAGAAATTTGATCATTATGAAAGTGGTCATGGTGCCAAAACAAAAAAATCTCAATTGGACTTGTATTTAGAAGAACCTAGACTTAACAAAAAGCAAAATTCAAAGTTGGAAGTTTTCTCTTGGTGGAAAGAGCATTACAATCGGTTTCCAAAACTCTCTTTAATGGCACGGGATCTTATGAGCATTCCGATAACCACTGTTGCTTCTGAATCAAGTTTTAGCACTCGAAAAAAAATTCTTACTCCGTATCGATCACGTCTTTTACCTGAGAATGTGAAAGCTACGTTGTGTATTAAAAGTTGGCTATATAGATTTGAAGGTAATTTTATTTTTTTATAGTCATAATTATACAATTTTAATTCTTTATTGATTTGCTTTTATGGTGCATTAAGTTATATTAAAATATTGTATTGTAGATGAAGATGCTGACAAAATTGGCCAACTTGAGCTACAATTTGCAAGTATGAATATTTGCAGTGCTGAATTTGTTACCAACGTTGAGTAAATTGAAATTGAAGTGTAATTCTTATAAAATATTTACTTATTCTTCTTTACTTAATATGTTAGGTTTATTTTTAAATCTTTTTTTGTTTAGTTTATCTTTCTAAATAATCTAACTTTACTATTATTTTAAATGCAACAGGAACATGTGCACTTAAGAAGACCGATAACTTACTACTTTGCTGGCTTACTTGTTTTGTTTGTTTTAAGATCTATCTCTTTTTGACGATGCAAACTTGTAATTATATGCATTTTGACAATGAACTATTAATATTGAAGACTTTTTTCATCATAAATTTATGACTATAAATAATTTTTGTCATGCTCAAAACTATTAGAATTGAAAGGATATTAACAAATGGCATTAAGTGCAATTCGTTTGCTTAATTAATTATATTCCTTCTCTCTAAACATGTTGTCATTGATTTGTTTTTGTAATTGAAAAAAAAAAAATTTTGTTTGAAAAATACGGGTAAACCCGACCCGACCCGCAACCCATTGAACCATAACCCGTTTAAAAATGACCTGTTTTGACCCGTGACCTGTTTGACTCACAAACCCGACCCGCTCATTTTGCCACATCATTCATTCACATGCTAATGCAATAGGAGCTTAGCTGTGTAAACTGGAAATTATTAGAAACAGAACTCTTCGGGTTATTTAAATCACAACTCAAACACGATGAAAGTATGTCATCAATTTATTACATATAAACAATGGGAAAGAAGAAAAGTTTTTCATTTTCTTTCATCATTATTTTCTTTCCTTTTTCTTTTTCTCTCTTTTTTGTCTGACACAGGTAACTGCTGAGCAGCATGACAGGAATTGACTGGAAATTGCTCTGGGTCATTGGTTCGAATGTGTTGAGACTCACCAGTTTCAGAGGGGCAGCACAATTGTTTCCAGAGTTCATCCATGTCAAATTCCAGAGAACTAGGGGGGACATCTCCATGTCCAGATGTAGTAATGCCCGGATTTTCCAAGCCTTCAAAAAAATCAGGGTCATCTGGAGGATGTGATGCTTCAGCAGTTCCATTGCGACTGGCATTCTGCAAAATCAAAAGATTCTACATCAGAAGAGATTAAATCTTCAAAGAAAATTTGCTATCAAAGCAATCAGAAAAATGTTATCTTATTTTATAAATTTTTATACGCCATTTAGTCCAAACTACTTTTCAATCAAAAATGATATTTTAAAATTTTGGTGGCTCAAATGTACATTCTCTCAATTTCTTTATTTATTTTAAATGTTTGAAATTTAATTTCAAATTTTATATGGCAAATAGCACATCAAATTACAAAACAAAATTCCAGCACCAACATGAAGCAAGGGCTTTCAAGTAAGATCACTAAGACTGATAGCAGTTTTAATCCCACCGAGGATAGTAGGACTAAATTCAAACAGATTGGAAATAAAACAAAATATATAAGGTGGAAAACTATTATATAAGTTTAATAGACCAATAAGCACGAATGGATCATTACTACTATAAAAGGGTAGAGGTAAGGAACTCTTAAAACAGTTGTTCTTTTTTCTTGAAATGAAGATTCAAAACATTGACAACCATAATTTTTTTATTCATAAGCACGAATCCCTTATCTTTCACAAATACAAGTGAGGTGCAAGCAAAATATGGGAAACGGAAAAAATATGATGAATCTTGTAAAAGAAGAACGTCAGTAAAGGTTGATTATTTCAAAAGCTCACCTCAATTTCACAAGGTAAATCTGGCCCCGGATCAGACTGACGTGGAACATATAAGACCTCAGGAGCACCAAAAGAATTGGCCAGAAAGTGCTGAGATTCACCTGCTTCTGGATTCAGTGGCTTATCAAGATCCCTCATGTTAAGACCATTGTACAGAGAACTATAGTGGAAAGCATATCCAACCTCACTTGGTCCAGCTTTGTAGCCCAGATCTTCCAAGTGTTCGAAAATAGGATCAACAGGAAGTTCGGCATCAACAGTTCCATCATGAATGGTATTCTGCAAAATCGTAAACAAATCCACATCAGTAGAGAGATTAGAACTTCAAAGAACATATGCAAGCAAAAGAGTAGTATAACAATTAGGAAAAAAAAAATGTTAAATGCTACAATATCATCCCCCTGAATCCCTGATACAAAAAGTAAAGAGTTCAATGAAAGATTAAATACTAAAAGATTCAAGAATTGTGGTTTACTTTTGATGTGGGAAACTGCTCTGAATCAATATAATCGTTGTGTCCAGTATTGAGGCCATTGAATGGAACAAGCTGGGGTTCACCTGCTTCAGGATGGATATTCAGTGGCTTATCAAGATCCCTTATGTTAAGACCATTGTACGGAGAACCAGTGCATACATCCTCACTTGATCCAACCAGATATCCCAAGTGTTTGTAATTAGGATCAACAGGGAGTGCAACTTCAGCAGTTCTCTTCTGAATGGGCTTCTGCAAATATCATAAACAAATCCACATCAGTAGAGATTAGAACTTCAAAGAAAATTTGCAAGCAAAATAGTATAAAAATCAGGAAAAAAAATGTTAAATGCTACAATATCATTCCCCTGATACAAACAGTAAAGATTTCAAGGAAAGACAAGATTAAATAATAAAATAGTCAAGAATTATGGTCTACTTTTGATGTGGGGCCTTTTTGACACTTTAGGGAGAAAGTTGCTGGTTCAGTTTTAATAATAATTTTATATTGTTTTATTTTTTTTTTTAATTCGATTGTTACATTGGAGGAGGGGGGATTTGAACCTTGGGTTGTCTTGAAAATACCAGGAGGTGCCCAACCAACTGGGCAAATTCTTTATTTGTAACTTTTGTTTTCCTCAATATTTTCTAACATTACTTTCCAATAAGGGCAAAGAAAGGAAAGAAATAGAATGAAATTTGGATAGCCAAAACTAGGAAACTATAAAAAAAAATGTTTAACATTTTGGATCCAGATATCTTAAGTTCACTAATGAAATTTGGCAATGATGGAAATTGACCTATACTTAAATGTAAATACAACATTGAAAAGTATAGCAATGTCCAAAGCTTTGGCTAAGTTCATAATGAAACAATGTAAAATAGAAAATATAACCTACTTAAAATTCCCATTGCAACTACATCTGGAACACTAGTAAGAAAAAAGGGCAGAGAAGTTACACACCTTATTTTTCCTATCTTCATTTGAAACCAATGATGTTGAAAACAAAACATCACCCAAAACCTGAGGTAACTCCTCTGAATCAACATTATTGCTTTGAACTGAAGGAAGCACCACACGCTGGGATGGCACAATTTCAGAAAAACATGATTCAGATGCCATGCTGTTCAATTGCGAGGTGCCAGCAGCAAGTGAATTGTTATGGTTATTAGGCAGCACAGAGGCAGGGATAGACAAACCAGCAGAACGGTTAACTTCTTCGTCATCAATCCAGTCTTCCTCCTTAAATGGTGCTCCGTATTGGGCATTATTTCTTGGGCCTAGGCCTTCCTTTTGGAAAATCTTACAAAGCACATGTTCACTCTGAAAGACAAAAATCAAGAGAATCAATTTGAATTCAATCACCAGAACACCATCAATCACTTATATACATGTAGGAGTAGAAATAGATGTAGCAGTTGACCAACAATTCAAATACATTTTACTCCCTATCCCTTTATATTTTTCCCTCTTGGTAAACTCAACCTTTTAGTGACACAAATTATTTCTCTGTCTTTTTCTTTAGAAGGGAAAGGGTGAGAAGAAATTATTACCATGTTTCTTTAACAAGAAAATTTTCCAAAATTATCATCACGAAGTTCCAAATTTTGAGAGAGTACACAATAACTTCCTAATGGTAATTTTGAAAAGCTGTTGAATTAGGAAGTGGGAAAATGGACCAACCACAAAAACAAAATTATGCCATGTTTGACAGAACATAAAATTCAATCAACAATAATCTTTTTTAAGTAGAGATTATGGTTGTCAAGTTGCAGTAATATGTTTCGCAAGCATTTGCAATGCATGAGCTAGATTAGATGAGGTAGGGGGAAGACTATTGAATGTGTAATCAATGAGAGAAAAAAACATTCTATTATCCATATTTGGACCATTTCACATAAATGAGGATAATATGTCATCCATTTAAAAGTATAACTGACAAGCTCATCAACCAACGGGAAAAAAAAAAGAAGAAGAAAAAAAAAAAAAGACTTCAGGTACTGCAAACAGCAAAGTAGAGTTACCTATAAAATAGTGAATTTTGAGATTTCTTCTATAATTCAAACAAAAAAAAAAAAGAAAACTTAACTCAAATGAAAAAAATTCAAGCAGTTGATTCAACAGACAAGTAAACACTCTTAACAAAAAATATGAACTCTAATCTCTAAAACATGCCAAACTGCACAGTACACAGGAAGCTTACACATGCCCGGCTACCTCAGATTAGCCAGATATTTTGTTCTTTTCATCTACTCCAATCAGATATGGGGGGCTTTCACAGTTTTTTCATTGAATCCAGGTTTTTTCAATTAGTTATAGAGGAAGGGGACGTTATTTCTCGCTACAAGTTTTTGAGCGGGGCAAATATTTTATGAGGTCAGTTTTCATGGGTAAGAGTGCAGCACAATGACTGATGAAGAACATAGAGCACATTGTCATTGGGGGTTAGTTTCAAGCAGTTTCTTACATTCAGGGACAGTGATATTGCTTTTACTCTCCAATGGAGCACCAACTCTTTTGGTCAATTCTTATTATTGACTAAACTCAGAGTTGGCGGGTCTAGGAGGTTGGTCATTTTCCCTGAAGGCATGGCAAAAAATGGTTGGAGGATTTTTGGGCTTGAATTAAGAAATATGATGTATCCTTCCCAATATGTGGTGGGTGGCTCAGGCCATTTGAAACTCTAGAACTTTTGCTGAAACTGTGCAAGGCTATCATGTAAAAGTAGAAGATAGAAAGCATCCGACGCAGTTATGTATCACAGATATGGGGAAGACACAGTTAGGAGAGGAGAAGATGGTGGTGCTGGATCCAGAACATGCAAAGACGGTGTTGAGTAGTTGACCAGTGGCCACTCCTTGCCCGTTAGCTGCTGGTGGAGGAGCTGTGAAACCTCGGAGCATTAATGTGGATATTAATTTGGGAGAGAAAATACCGGTAGGAAATAAATTGAGATATCCGTTAAGGTTTAATTCAAATTCAATAGAATCTAATTATGGTATTGGGAGTGTTTTAAGGAATGCATGCTGGACAGGAAAAGGTTTGACTGTGGAGGTGGGTGAGAAAGGAAAGAGGAGGGTTTCATGGGATTATAACAAAGGTGGACCTAAGTGTTTTAAGTGGATTCCACAGGAGACAAGTAAAAATAAGCCCACTGTGGGCCTAAGCTTTTGAATCCCACATTGGCCCACCCATGTTTGGGCTCTACTCAGTCAACCGCATCTTGCTTCTCGGGCCCAAGTTCTTATGAAATGGGTGAGCCATCTTCTAAGGCCAATCCGACACCCCTGGCCCATTCAATGACAACAACGGAAGTTTTTTCAGACAAACCCGAATCCTCGATGTTCACTGTCGCGGTGTCAGATCGACATTGAATTTAGTGCTTCTTTTATGTTTTTGCTTTTCTCTCTTTTATTTGTACTTTTTTATATGCTTTGTGCTACTACTTTGCATTTAGCAGTTTTTTGAATATACATCTTTCTTAATTATCAAAAAAAAAAAAAAAAAAAAAGACAATTTGAGTCTCTCAAAAACAATTTTACAGGGAATAACAGAAAGTCCAGTAAGTGCATTTACACAATTGGCTGTTGAGGTGGGATATAAAGTATAAACAGCTTTGGATTGCAACAAGTGTTGCGCCTAACCATCGAGATCGACATTTAAATCCAGGGAACAAACTTTGGACTGTGAACAAATAAATTAGATAAGTCTGGTGAATAGGCAAGTAACACATATGTCAATTCAGATGCACATGCAATATAATCTCTGAACCTCTGTGTGGACTAGGAAAGAAACAATATTCACAATCAGCTTATGCAAAGACAACACCAACAGACACAAGTATCATACTAAAGAATGATAAATAACCAAACATTACCTGAGCAATTCCTCTCTCAGCCCAATACTTATCATCAAGTCTGTACTCATGCATAACCCAATCTGTCCGTTCCCCTGGTGCTTTTCCCTTGTGAAAAATCAAAGTTTTTATTGAGCCCACCAATGCATTGTTGTGTAGAACATGTCTATCTTTTCCAGTGACTTTCCAGTGCCCAACATCAGTGGCACGATTCATTCTAACCCCACTTAAATATTTCTTCTCAATTGGACAAAAGAAGTACCATTTCAGATCCCCTTTCACAATAGACTCATCTGGTAGAAGAACAAACAAACTTTAGTAAGAAAGCATAATGTGCTAATCAATAAAACAAAATAGAGTAATTTAATGAAATAAAAATAAAAGACAAAAGAGTGTAAATAAATATTTTTCCCATATACCTGCAAGTTTCCAAGGAGCAAACTTGTATACATCAACCTCTGCAATGAGTTCAACGGGGAATTTTTTCTTGGTAGCTTTCCACAATAGATAGTACACAACAAGCTGAACGTCTGTGGGATGAAACCCAACCCCAGGAACAGGAAACGACTTTCTCCCCGACAAGCAATCCAAAACGTACTCCCTCGGTTCCATAACTTTGAAAATCTAGTATACAATTTCCTCACGAGCAGTGAAGAATAATAACGTGTAATCTGCTCTTAATCAACAAAACCCAAACTCCTTTCCCCAATAACACAATGTTTTCACAGGAACAAGAAATGAAATCTACCCTACAATGCGATGCAATGAGAATGACACTTGAGTATAAAAAAATCAAGTGCCAAACAGGACCTTCAATGAACACCAGAGCCTCCTCCGGTTTATGAAGCTAGAATCACACCGAATGATTGAAAAGTGTTTCTTGTTGAGAATAGAAATAGACATTTGGTGTGGAATAATTACCTGTTATCAACATTATTAATTGATTAGGCACACAATGACAAGAAACGCCCCCACAAATTCAGAAATAAAAAATAAAAACCCAAAACAGATACCAAAGACTAAATGATAAGAAGATAAATCAACAACCAACCAATCAAATCTTGATTCAATTTGTTTCTTTTTTCAAGTAGAGAAACCCCCTGATAGGATGTTATTAACATCAAAAGGATATATAATTATAGAGTAGAGTACAAAGTAGCCTAGAAAAAACCTGAAAACTCCTGAATAACAATCGAAAATTAAGCTATAATTAAATTAAGTAATACAACTTTGACTAAAACAATCAAATCAGGGAGGAGTAAAATAAAAAACAGATAATGATTCATAGATATAAAACCCAAATCGCCCAGATTATAAACCAACCAATCAAATCTGCATTCAAGTAGAGAAACCCCCTGATAGGATTAAAATCAAAAGCACATTAAATTTATCGAGTAGATTATAAAGTTAGCCTAAAAAGAACACAAAACCCCTTAGTAACAATCGGAAATTAAGCGAAAATTGAAATTAGTAAATATATTTTTGACTAAAAAAATAAAAAACAGGAAGGAGGAAAACAAAAATCAGATAATAAGTCATAGATACAAAACCCAAATTGCCCAACAAAAACAACGAAATTTCCCATTTTTTAATCAAATGAAAGCAAACCCAGATTATAAATCAATCAGGAATACCCAAATTTTGATCGCATAAACACAATAAACCTGAAAACCCTAGAATATGAAACTAAGATCAAAAACTGAAAAACAAAAGGCAAATAATAGAAAGATTCAGAGAGAGAGAGAGAGAGTAGAAACAGTACCTGAACTTGAAGCAAGGAAGAGAGAGAGAGAGGGAGAGAGCGCCAGAGAGAAGGGTTTTGATTTTACGAAGAGCGATATTGGGGATTGGAATTTTGTGTTGTTAAACTGATTTGTTTAACGTAGTAGTAAGCTTTTGTAAGCTACACTTATATATAGAGACAGACAGTGGAACGAGTTGAGCTGAGCTGAGCTGGATAGAACACACCGTGTATTGTTTCTCCTTCAACCTTATTGGTCCGCTTGCCTCATTAAGCAGATTGTTATTCTTTAAAAAATATAAATATATAGATTATGACGTACTTCTTTTCTTCATTTTTAAGTATTTATGACGTAAATATCTTATGTTCACACTTCACACTACTTTTATTATTTAGTTTTAGAAGAAAACCTTGCTTCCATTCATGTACATATCCACTTTCAATCACCATATTATTGTTATTGTAAATATTTTATAGTAATAAAATTATTATTATTATTATTATATATTTTTATTTTGAGTCTCCTAGTTCAAGTCTTCTAGATGCTCATTCTCAAAAAAAAAAAAAAAAAAGTCTTCTAGATGCTCATATTGATTTTATCATCATCACAATAGGTTTAAATTCAATTCCTTTACTAGACCATAATATCAAGCAATGAAGTCCTAATTCATCAAAAAAAAAGTAACATACAAATTGTTTTTTTTTTTTTTTTGGTTAAGAACATACAAATTGTTTACAAACTGTCTTTTACCTCCAGAAAATCTTTATAAAAATTAATGTCCTACTTCTCGAATAATACGCCACAATGCGACATGTCAGAAAATGATTCAAATTCTTTCATCACTGCCAACAGGTTTACACATTTTCACTTTTGACGACACATCTTTATTTGTCTGTCCTCTCCTAATCACATTTCAAAATCTAGAAGACTAGAACAAAGCTGCCTACAATTTCAACACATATTCTCCCTCACCCTTGCTTTTCATTGATTGAACACATTAATGAATAGCTAAATGTTGTCCATAGCTTTATTGTTACTCTGAAGAAATGAAATAAGTTTAATGAAAGTTTGATGATGAAGATGAGGGTGAGGGGGGAATAAATTGATGTAAAAAGAAAGATTTAGATTCTATTAAGTTCTCCGACTTTCTTTACATAATAAATCTACTTTTTTCAATACAAATACGCTAATGAAAGAGAAAAGTTTGAAAGGCTTGACAATGTGTAATGCTAAAAGTATTTTTATGAATCTAACACATTAATTACTTGAGCAAGTTATGATTTACTGTTCATCAAAAAAAAAAAGTTATGATTTACTAGATTCTCAACCAAAAATATAAAAAAAAGTTATGTAGGCAAGACATCCGATAGTGCACAAATTGTAAATGGTCAACATGGATTAAGATTAGTACCAGACCGAGGGATCTAGCACCAAACACCCCTCTTTTTTTTTTCTTTTTTCTTTTTTTTTAATTTATTTATCTATCTATATATAAAAGGGGCAAATACACGTAGCTACAATATCTTTTGGTTTGTTCAATTGATACTGTAGCTATAATTTTTTTTTTTTTTTTTTTCAGTCATCGGTTTGTGCTTTTTTTTTTTCTTTTAAATATTTATATGAGCTGTCATATATATTGTTATACTGATACAACAAATTTCACAATATTTCAGCAATTATTGAGGTGTCAATTTCTTATAGGTTGAAAAAAATGAAATAAAATATGAGACTGCAACCAACCATAACTGAAAATAAATATTTTGTGAAAATGTTTTAACACTTGTTGTTATCACAATATTTTCACAATTGTTGAAATCTTAGTTTCTTATAAATCAAATAAAAAAATGTTAAGTCTACAACATTTTCACATTAATTTCACAAAAAATCATAGGTAAGCTATTATTGATGAATAAAAAAAGTAATATCAGTCGTGGGTCCATTTTAAAATCAACAATAACTTGCCATCTAGAATTTGTCATGAAAATATTATAGAGATAGCATTTCTATAAAATAAATAATATTATATCAGACCAAAACTTACCACGGTTGAAAATAAAGGTATTGTGAAAATATTGTGACATTTTGTTGTGCTCTTAGACTTCTTTTTTGGTTTAGTCAAATTTGGTGAGCAAAAATTCATTGTTTCATGCACAATTTTTTTTCTGTTGGTTTTTTGTTTATTGTTTCCTTTAATGCATAGTTTAAAGTGGTTGTCCCAATTAAAAACCAATAACAATTTACCACCTAGAATTTGTTGCGAAAATGTTCTGGATATAGTATTACTCTAAAATAAAATTATAAAAGATCATACCAAGGCCCACCATAGCTAAAATAAAAGTATTGAGAAAATATTGAGACATTTATTGTGTTCCTAAATTTTTTTTTTTTTAGCAAATTTGATGAGCCAAAATTCATAGTTTACAAACAGTTTTCTTGGGCTAACTTTTTTTTTTTTAAACATGTTGGTTAAAGTAAAAAACACATAGTTTTACTAACAAAAAAGAATTATAGAGAAAAGTACTTTCCCCCTTTATGTTTGAGGTAGTTTCATCTCCAAATTTTAAAGTTGAATCATTTCCTTTTTTATATTTTGTAGATAAGTATTTAGTCCTTACTGTTACTCTCTTAGTTAAACCTTAACAAAATCTTATGATTCCTAGAATATTTCATTGTGCAATATCTAAAATGCCTTATGAAATTTTAATGTCCCAAAAATTTTCTTTGTGTATTTTGAGTTTTATGTGTTAGTCATACTTAGAAAGTAAAAATGATGATGTATGGTATTTTATTTGTTACCTAGAGAACACTAATTTATTAGTGGTTTAAATCTTCTATATTTATAATTTTATCTAATTGAAACTTCAATGACATATGTCTTTTGTTAATTTGTTTTCTTTCTTAAAAAGGTGTTCATTAAAAATTAAGCAAGCTAAGCATCGTAGTTAGGCTCATAAAATAAAATGATAAAGATGGAAATATGAATAACAAAATATTCATTGCATATGGTTGTAGGTATTTAATTTGATGAAGGGTTTCAATTGTAGCATATGTCATCATTTATTGCGAAAATTTAAATATTGTGACAATATTTTATCAAATCTTAGTTGTTTATTGTTGAAAGATTACTGTTGAAAGATGACAACAATTGTTATCATTCTTAGTTAAAAAAAATTTGTGATTAGATATACACTGTTTTTAGTAAATAGGTTCTACGAAATGAAAAAGTATTTTATATCAAATGATATCACGTTATACATATCAAAATCCAATAAAAGAGAGAGATGTGTGCAAAAATAACTACTCACTAACACATGTCTTTTAATTGTTAGTGGGTTAGTTATTTTTTACTGATATGTCTCACATTTATTAGATTTTGATACCACTAACATGGTATCATTTGATATCAAATACCTTCTCTTAAGAAATTATCATACTAAATAAATAGCTACATGTTAAATAATTATTCTAAATTTAAATTCATGATTTGATACTACTACCACTACTACCAAAAAAAGAAAAGAAAAAACAAATCTATATTAAATTTTTTCATTCAAGGGAAAGCACGTGCCTTACTCGTGCAACCCTTACTACTTTCTAGTCATTTTGTGAACAACACAATTTTCAATGTAAAAAATACGTTAGTTTGCGTATAGGACGAAATTTGGCCCCTCCATTCTTCTGTTTGATTTGCTCTTTACTGAATCCCCTACCTTGTTCTCAAAGTTTGAAATTTTCTTTACGGTAGAAATTAAAATTAAGACTGCTAAGAGCGGATCTAATTTTTGCAAATACCTAATGACAATCTAATTAATCCAATTTACTAGCGAAATAACCATATACTCTACACAGGATGCCGATCATGATTACATTTATTTATTTATTGGTAAATTACACTTGCACTAGATGACCACAAATAAAGGACGAGGTTGTGTCCGGGCCACCGGACACAAGTCATGTACCAAAAATAAAGGGTCAAAAGTTGCCTGAAATAATACAAGAAGATCTTTACGGTTTGAAATTGCTATCAGGTAATAGTAATAGTAAAACCATTCACAAGTTAATGCAATAGGAGCTTAGCTTTGTAAACTGGAAATTATTAAAAAGAGAATACTTTAGTAGGTTATTTAAAACACAACTCTATAAAACAATAATGAACTGAACCATATTTTTTGATATCATGAAAGTAACCATTATCAATTTTCAGAAAGAAATACTACTTCAGATTTCAGAAACAATCGAAAAGTTTTTCAAAAAAAATAAAAAACCAATCGAAAAGAAACATTGATAACACAAGCGACACATATCAGTCACTTACATTAATTCATTCAATTTTTATTTTATTTCATCATTATCTTCTTGTCTTTTTCTTTTTCTCTCTTTTTGGTTTGTTAAGACCATTTGGTAGAGATCTGAGACTTGTTGAGGTTCACCAGCTTCAGTCTCAAGATCCTCTATGCTGAAAAAATCTTCCAGATAACCGGTGGAAAAATTACATTCTTGTCTATATGTATTGCCCAGATCTCCCAAGCCTTCATAAATTTCAGGTTCATCAGACGACAATTCAGCAAGTCCCTTACGACTAACATTCTGCAAAATCATAAGATTCTACATCAGAAAAGATTAAAACTTCAAAAAACACTTGCTAGCAAAGCTATCAGATAAATATGTTAAATGTAGCCAAGTAGGTGGTGGAAAAATATAAACTCACTAACTATGGATACACCGTTTAGTTCAAACTACTTTTCTTTCACAAAATGATCATCTACTTTCAGCAGGTAGAATATATATTCTCTCAAATTAATGAATGCTTTGAAATCTAGATTCAAATTTTATAGTGGCAAATAGCACATGAAAATACCAAACAAAACTCCAGCACCAACACGAAACAAGGGCTATGAAGTTAGATAAAAAGGGAAACTGAAGACTGTTAACCGTTTTAATCCCACCGAGGATAGTTGGACTAGTTTTAAACAGACTGGAAACAAAAACAAGATATATGGAGCGGGGAAACTACTATATTAGCTTTAATGAATATACATGAGGAGATCATTACTACCAAGAAAGGATGGAGTCTTTATTTTTATTTTATTTTTTTCAATTCAAGGAATTTTTGCAACATAACTTTTTTATTAAAATGCAGATTCAAAACCTGGATAACCAAGATTTGTTTCTTCACAAGCACAAAACAGAAAAGAAATGAAACTTCCTGGTCAGTAATGGTTGATTATTTCAAAAGCTCACCTTAAACCCAGGCAGCAGATCACACACATCTGACACAGATATTTGTTGAGCAGCATCACAAGAACTCAAAGGAGACAGCTCTGAATGAATGTTAGCATTGTATCCGGGATACAGGTCATTGGCTGAAACATGCTGAGATTCACCAGCTTCAGGAGGCAGTGGCTTTCTGAGATCCCCTATGAAAAGACAATTGTCTGGAGAACCAGTGCAGAAATCGTATCCACCTTCACTTAGTCCAGCTGTGTTGACCAAATCTCCCAAGTCTTTGGGAATAGTAGATTCATCAACAGGCAGAGCTGCTTCATCAGTTCCATCATGAATGGGATTCTGAAAAATTGTAAACAAATCGACATCAGTAAAAATTAGAACTTCAAAGAACATTTGCAAGCAAAAGAGTTGTATATCAATCAGGAAAAAAATGTTAAATGCTAAGAGATGGCCCCCCTGATGCAAATAGTAAAGAGTTCAAGGAAAAACAAGATTAAATGCCAAAATATTCAAGAATTGTGGTCTAGTTTCAATGTGGGGCATTCTTGACACCTTTCATAGGCTATTTTAATTATTACTGAGTCTTGGTGTTAAGTCTCTTTGGGTAAAAAGTTGCTGGTTCAGTTTTAATAAGAGTGTGGTAATTCCAGTCTTCCATTATATATGTAACTACTGTTTTGCTCAATATTTTCTAACATTACTTTGTAAAAAGGGAAAAGAAAGGAATGAAATAGAATGAAATTTGAATTGCCAAAATTAGGAAATTATAAATAAATGTATTACATTTTGGATCCAGATATCTTGATTTCACTAGTGAATTTTGGAAATGATGGAATATGACAGATACTTAATGTAACTACCACATCAAAAAAACATATCAATGTCAAAAGCTTGGAGCAAGTTCAGAGTTAACAATGTACATTAGAAAATATTTCATACCAGAACACATTTGTAAGAAAAATGGGCAAAAGTGGTTACACACCTTATTTTTCTTATCTTCATTTAAAACCACTGATGTTGAAAAAGTAACATCACCATCGTAAACTTGATTAAACTCCTTTGAAACAACATTAATACTGTGAACTGCTGGAAGCACCTCACGTCCAGATAGCATAGTTTCAGATAAATATGACTCAGAAGCTGAGCCATCACATTGGGAGGTGCCAGCAGCAAGTGAACTGCTATAGTTATTAGCCAGTACAGAGGCTGAAGTAAGATAACCAGAAGAGGCAACTTCTACGAAGCCGACTTCATCATCATTCCAGTCTTCTTCCTTAAACGGTGCTCCGTATTGTGCATTATTTTTTGGGCCTAGGCCCTCCTTATGGAAAATCATACAAAGCACATGTCCATTCTGCAAGACAAAAACATCAAGAGAATCAATTTGAATTCAATAACCAGAACTCAATCAATGAGTTTTATACATGCAGCACAAACAGAAATAAAACTTGCCCAAAAGTGCTAGGTCATCACAATACAACCAATACATTTTACTCTATCCCATTATATTTGTCCATCTTAGTAAACTCAAGCTTTTAAACAGACACAATTTATTTCTGTGTCATCTTTCTTTAGAAGGAAAGGGTAAGAAAGAAATCATTGCTATGTTTCCTGAAGAAAAAAAAAAAATCAAAACTACCATTATTTTGAAGGAGTGCACAACTTTCTAGTGGTAATTTTGGAAAGTCATTGCTGGAAGTGGGAAAATGGAATCTTTGCAAAATGGAAAAATGGACAAATATGGAATGGACTAACTGCAAAACAAAATTATGACATGTTCAACAGAACATAAAATTCAATCAACAAGAATATTTTTTATGTAGAGATTATGGTTGTCATGTTGCAATATTATGTTTCTCAAGAATTTGCAATGTAAATGCCAGATGAGGTACGGAAAAGACTATTGTATGTGTAATCAAAGGGGGGATATATTTGGAACGTTCAAACAAGTGAGGATAATATTTTATCCAATTAAAAGTATAACTGACAAACTCGTCAACTGAAGAAAAAAACTTCAGGCGCTGCAAACACCAAAGTATAGCTGTGTAGGTCACTATAATTAATTTTTAAAATTTTCTACCAGAATTCAAACACAAGAGAATGTAACTCATAAAAATTCAAGCAGATGATTCAACAGACAAGTAAACCCTCTTAGCATTCTCTAATCTCTAAAATATACCTAACTACAAAGTACAACAGAAGCTTACAAACAGACAATGTAAATATGTAACATTCTCAAAGACAATTTGAGTCCCTTGAGAACGCTTTTGACATGGATAGCGAAAGTCCAGTAAGTGTTAAATAAACAATTGGCTGTTGAGGTGGGATGTAAACAACTTTGGATTGCAAAACTAAGTGCTTCTAAAGTGTAACCAGGCCTAGACATGTCAATCCAGGTAACAAACTTTAAATTGTGAGCATAGATGGTAATAAAAATGAGGGAAGTCTGGATCAAAAGGCAAGTAATGCATTATTCAATCAAAAGAAAATTTAACTCATAAAAATTCAAGCAGATGATTCAACAGACAAGTAAACCCTCTTAACATTCTCTAATCTCTAAAACATACCTAACTACAAAGTACAACAGAAGCTTACAAACAGACAATGTAAATATGTGACATTCTCAAAGACAATTTGAGTCCCTTGAGAACACTTTTGACAGGGAATAGCGAAAGTCCAGTAAGTGTTAACTAAACAATTGGCTATTGAGGTGGGATGTAAACAACTTTGGATTGCGAAACTAAGTGCTTCTAAAGTGTAACCAGGCCTGGACATGTCAATCCAGGTAACAAACTTTAAATTGTGAGCATAGATGGTTATAAAAATGAGGGAAGTCTGGATCAAAAGGCAAGTAATGCATTAGTCAATCAAGAGGCACATGCATTATAATTTCAGAACCTCTAGTGGAGAAGAATGGATATAAGAGTATCATACAACAGAATGACAAATAAACAAGCATTACCTGAGCAACTCCTCTCTCAGCCAGGTACTTATTATCAAGTCTGTACTCATGTATAACCCAATCCGTTCGTTTCCCTGGTGCTTTCCCCACATGAAAAATCAAAGTTTTTATTGAACCAACCAATTTGTTATTGTAATGAACAAGTCTTTCATTTCCAGTGATTTTCCAGTGCCCAACATCAGTTGCACGATTCATTCTAGCTCCAGCTGAATATTTCTTCTCAATTGGGCAAAGGAAGTACCATTTTAGATCCCCTTTCACAATAGATTTATCTGGCAAAGGAACAAACACACTATAGTAAGAAACAAATATAGAGAGCACAATATACTAATCAATAAAACAAAACAGTGTAACTAACCGAAAAATAAAAAATAAAACAAAGAAGTGTTTTATATGAGAACTTTCACAGGTACCTGGAAGGTCCCAAGGGGAAACCTTGTATACATCAACTTCTGCAATGACTTCAACGGGGCACTTTCTCCCCATAACTTTCCTCAATAGAAAGAACATAACTAGCTCAACATCTGTGGGATTAAACCGAACCCCCGGAAAGGGAAACAACTCCTTCCCCATCAAGTGATCCAAACCAGAGTTCCTCGATTCCATAACTTTGATTCCCAGTATACAATTTCCTTACAAGCAGTGAAGAATAATAATGTGTAACCCGCTGTACGTTAATCAACAAATAACAAAACGTCTGCAATAACTCTACCGTGCAATACAATGCAATGAGAATGACAAAAGAGAACAGTCAAGTCCAATGCCAAAACAAAAACTTCCACGAACACCAGAGCCTTCCTCGGTTCATGAAATTAAAATCACACCAAATGATTGATGACTGCTTCTTGTTGAGATTATGCGACATCTGGTGCGCAAGATATTCCTGTAATCAACATTATTAGGCATACACAGTGATATGAAACACTCACAGCAATAACACAGGCTTAATGATAAGAACAGAAATCAACCGATCAAATCTTCATCTCTTTATTTTTCTTTTTTCAAGTAAAGAAAGAAACCCCCTGAATCAATTTTACATTAAAAGGACATAATATTATAGAGAACCCTAAACAAAACCTAAAACCCAGATTAAGCGAAAATTGAAACAACTAATAGATGTTTAACGAAATCAAAACAGACCCAGATAATCTTTTGATAAAAAAAAAAAAAAAAGAAGAGACCCAGATAACTTTTTTGATAAATAAAACAGATAAACCTTACTCATAGAAACAGCCCAAATCGCCCGCAATAAGAACCAAAAAGAATAACAAGCAACAAATTTCCATTTTTTATTAAAATAAAAACAAACCCAGATTGTAAAACAATAAAAAATAAAAAAATAAAAAACCCTAATTTTGATCGCATAAACGCGATTAGCGTAAACACAAGAAGGGAGAAAAACCCTAGAATATGAAACAAGATTATAATCAAAAGAGTTAAAAAGTGAAACCTAAAAACAAAATCAAATAATAGAAAACATTCAGAGAGAGACCATACCTGAAGCTCAGAGAGAGAGGGGGAAAGAGACCGAGAGAGAGCATGCGAAAGAGAGCGCCAGTGAGGTAACACAGTTCTTTTTTTTTTTTTGATAACCGCGTAACACAGTTGTTTAAATAGTAGTAGTAAACAGAGTAGTAAGCGTGTTTAGTTTTTCCTTAAACCTTATTGGTCAGGAAGCTTCACCGGCAATCCAAGGTTTCTGATTGGTCTGCTTACCACATTAATGGTCAGGTTGATGACTAGATTCTGTCTGCGCTTATGACGTACTAGTACATTTCTTTTCTTTTTTTTCTTTTTCTTTTTTTAATGAGGGAAACGTACTAATACATTTCAGATATATAAATTGTTCACACCTCACTTCACATCTATATTGTTATATGCTGGGTTTTAATTTACTCAATTAGTAAAAATTTTTATAATTGAATAAGAGATTTTGGGTTTAATCTCTACTTATATCAAAAATTGATTGATGTCTTGATCTGGTGATAAAAAGTTAACCTAAATACTTTTCAATGATAGTTTTAGTCATGTCCCACACGAATTAAGTAGAGTAGTGTCACTGCCTCTCAAGATAAAATGGAAAGGTTTTATTATTGTTATCAAACCTCCTAAATTAAAAATTGTACAATAGAGTTGTCACTTATTTAATTGAGAAAATAAAAAGACAAAATTAAAAAGTACATCATTTATTGATGAATTGAAGAAGATATATGTCTTTAATAATAATAATAAATTACATCGTTTTAATCTTAGATACAATTTACAACAAAAGTAATGTGGTGGTAAAAAAACTCTTTGGCCCATCCAGAAGATTGATCTGGAAATTCTAACTGACGCCACAAATTTATAAAACAAGAGGGTAATCCACAATGGGAAGATTGAACAAGTAAAATCAAGAATTTGAACGAACATTGTTGGATTTAAAGACACAATTACACTTTTGCCGAGATTATGAGCAAGCTTTTATAAGAAAAAACACTTTCATATGACTTATACACTTTCTTTCTTAATTTTCCAATTCCATTCTACATGTGAAAGGCCCTATTTATGCTTTCAGTTCACCCATATCCAAATAGTGGATTACCATGTTGGATCTCAGAAGATGCTTGTCTCATCAAGCATCTCTTCCCTCCTTTTTTTGATGATGAAGGAGGACTTTTGGGGTGTAAAGTAATGTTCAGGCTGGTCATTCACCATTTACTGTTGCTTGTATTAGGTGGGAACACCTAATTAATGTGGATGCGATTATTGCTTCAATTGCATGCCACCTTTCTTGGATCATTGGCTCGTTTTTCTAGGTAAAACCTTCTTCCTCAATTGCCTTATCTTTCATCAGTCCTCATGTGAGACATTACCACAGGAACCCAAATCTCACTGGCTTTGCTCGGCAAGAGGATCCTAACTTGTTTGGCCTTTTGCCTTTATTTATGCTTTAGGTCTTTTCCTTGTGATTTGGGCTAGGCCTAGCTTGTCAGATCGTTGTTTTAACCTAACTCCTTTGGCCCCTAAAACTTTTTCAGGGGATCACCATTTAGAAGTAAAAAAAAAAAAAAAAAAAAAAAAAACTTTGATTCCTATTTACAATCTAAAAGATAAAATAAAAATGATAGAATTAATCTATTAACCTTTGATCTAAGTTCGAATGCTAAGTTACAGGATTGGGAAGATGTTTGATACCCAACATGCCTAGCAAAACCAATCTTCTAAACTGTAGTTGCCAATGATCATATCACATCATTCAAGAGCTTCTATCATCTAAAACATGTGAATACAAAGAGAAAACATCAAAGAGCATGATGAAATCCTATTCTAGGCATGTATATATTGGATATTGAAAGAGATGGTGAATGTATGTCTGATGTGTGAAAAAACCCTAATTTAAGTGCATTTGAATATGTTAATTGCAATTGAAAAACCATATTCTAAGAGCATGTGGACATGTTAATTGAGATTGAAAAACCTTGAACATGCAAAAACTAAGAACTAAATCTAACATGCTAATCAAACAAGAACGTGTAAAAAACCTAGAAACTAAACTATTTGAATCTAAATAACTAAGATATAAAAATAAATAGGAGGTTTAGAAACCTTACTTGAATGTACAACATTCCAAAGCACTTCAATTTGAAATTTCTAAAGTTTCAAAGGGATTTGGTGTCTTTGGACTTGAGGTGGAGAAGGATATTTATATTAGGAATGGGGGAACTAGGGTTATGTCTCAAGGCAATGTGGGACTCGGGAAAAATTATGTTTTCTGAGCAAAAAATGTAGGAATCAAGATCAATTTGTGTGGGGAGCAAGACGAACTAAAAAGCGAAGAAAATATGGAGATTATGTCCCAAGTGTTGATCAACACTTGGTCTCAGATCCTTTGGATAATTTCCTATTTCATTTCATCTATTTCCGTTTTAAATTCAAACCTAATTTCCTCCAAATTTTAACTTTCTTTCATGATTTTCTTGGCCCTCAAGGCGAGCAAATTAATTCAAAAAATAATAATTAATTAATTACTTGTCTAATTAATCAATTTCTCGCTATTTCGTCAAGAATCAATAAATGCTTTGACTTGAATAAATTTGGTGCATGCAATCTCACCATAAATCCTACCCTTAGCCAATAGGATCATTGCACATCATTTAATTTAAATTGGACTAAAAATAGGCCAATCAAAATTAAGAGGTCATAGTCACCTATGGTCGAAATTTGATTCATGCAAGTGCACCTTACCATTAAAACTTGTTTTTTTGATATCTTTTAATATGGTGGTCCAATTAATGCTCATAAAATGTCATTTTGATCGTCATGACCTCAAGATGTCTTTCATGAAAATTATTTGGAGATCGAACAAACAAAATTACATTCTTGCTTCGGAGACGTGAGATGATGATTATATGCCAATGCAATGCAAGTGAGGTTAAATGAGAGTTGCAAAATGAAGTGTCTACAACCTTATATCATTTAAATAATAAAAATAATCATAGAATATATAGTTTCATATACAATCACAATAATTATATGTATTCTACCATGTGCGCATTCTTTGAGAATTTTTTCATTTTAAGTTCATCTCATTTTTAAATTAGTGCAATGTGTCACTCTTCCTTGAAAGACAAATAGATTCTATTCATTTAACCATTCACCTTAGCAAAAGTTATAAAGGATTGATTATGTTTACCTTCCACCTAAGTAAATTTTTTAAATGAATGAATATATATATATATAACAAATCAAGATAAATAATAGTATTATCTCCATATATGGTTTGCCAACATGTAAATGGCAAGTATCTAAATTAATTTGACTTATAAATCTTTAAAATAAAAGGTGTTCAGTATATGTTATTCCGCATTCCCAACTAATAATTTTTGTTCTGCATGTTTTATTCCAAACTACAATATCCTATCCATGTGACATATTCCTTGAGAATGTAATAAAACTAGTCGCTAACCCGTGCGATACACGGGATAGTTAAATAAAAAGACAATTAACTAACATCACGTTAAGGTAAAAGAATTAGTGAGAGACTGATTTGCCCACCAAGAATTTAAAAGAAAAAAATATTGATATAATAAAATCTAAGAAATTTAGAAATAGAAAATTGGGTTAATAATATGCATATTATAGACATTTTGCTAGTTAGCGTTTAAAAAAAAAAAGGATCTGTCATAATTAAATAAAATACAATTAGAATAAATATTTAACTTTTATACTTTTCTATAGATTAGAAGTGTTGTCTAACGTAGAATGTTATTGGGTTGTAAGAAAGATTTTAATAAAATATTAATACCATATATATATATATGCTTATATTGTCAATGTCTCATTGCAGGTGCATAGTTACTGAAACCTACAAAGTAATTTACAATTCTTAAATTAATAAAGAAAAATTTCCAAAAGTTATATATATACACACACTCAAAACTGATATAAACTACAAAGATAAAAACAATTCAAAACATGGAACATTATCAAATTTATAACACATAATTCCATTATTTTTTACGTTAAATCCAAACAAATAATTAATTGAAATTAATCCAAACAAATAATTAATCAACCAAAAATCAAAACTTTAATTAAGAAAACAAAAAATCACATGAACCCAAAATAAAAATTCTCAATAAAGCAAAAACATATAAAGTAAAGAATTAAGATCAACCTACTAAAACGCAAATACCAAAAACTCCAAAACTTAAACCTTCCAAATTTTATAGAATCCCCAAATTCTACTTCAAAACCAAACAAAACCCTTCAAATTCAAAAAATTCATATATAATATACCAAATAAAAATTTACCACACCTTGGGTTGGAAGACATAGGTTGCAACTTTGATTTTTCTCCAAAAAATAGAGATGCTTCATCTGCCGTATACAATATAAAATAATTATTAGAAATTTTAACCCAAAAACCAAACCCAAAAAAACACTATCAAAATATAGAGATTAACCCAAATACTTAGAAGAAAATAAATTCTAAATATAACAAAACAATAAGATAGAATGAAAATTTCAGGCACATATGAAAGTAAATAAAAAAGACAAAACTTACGTTTTTTTTTTTTTTTTAGTTGAGTCTCTCTCCTTCTTAATTTTTTTAATTTTAAAGTGAAGTTAAGTTTAAGGTTTTGAGATGGTAATTGCTAGGGTTTTAAGGAGAGAAGAGAGAGTCCTACCAGGAGTCTAAATAATATAAACAATTCAAAACAGGGAACATTATCAAATTTATAACACCTAATTTCATTATCTTTTACGTTGAATCTAAACAAATAATTAATTGAAATTAATCCAAACAAATAATTAATCAACCAAAAATCAAAGTTTTAATAAAAAAACAAAAAATCACATGAACCCAAATAAAAATTCTCAATAAAGCAAGAACATATAAAAATTTACCACACCTTGAGCTGGAAGACATAGGTTGCAGCTTTGATTTTTCTCCAAAAAATAGAGATGCTTCATCTGCCATATACAATATAAAATAATTATTAGAATTTCAACCTAAAAACAAAACCCATAAAAATACTATCAAAATATAGAGACTAACCCAAATACTTAGAAGAAAATCAATTCTAAACATAATAAAACAATAAGATATAATGAAAATTTCAGGCACATATGAAAGCAAATAAAAAAGACAAAACCTACGTTTTTTTTTTTTTTTTACTTGAGTCTCTCTCCTTCTTATTTTTTTAATCTTAAAGTGAAGTTGAGTTTAGGATTTTGAGATGGTAATTGCTAGGGTTTTAAGGAGAGAAGAGAGAGTCCTACCAGGAGTCTCTCTCTTTTTTTGTGATAAGTTGATGTAGGATAGAATTTACAATTTAATTTTTGTAATTATTTAATTTTGGTATTTTTATGCAAAAAACGTTATTTTAGGTCTAGGTGATTTATTTCCTTGTTTTTAGATTCTTTTAATGATTTTTTAGGTCAAATTTGTTTCTTATTATTGTTAGGTATTAATTAGGGCTTATTTTAGAATATATTTTCTTGTCCATCAAGTTTTATGGAGCCCTTAAATAAGCCTCCAAGTTTGTATACGTTTTTCAATATTATTGGTATTAATAAAAATTCAAACTTTTTTCTATTGTTTTTCTGGTGGATTCTATATAAGATATAAAACCTAAAATAAAAAGAAAATAGTGATGATGTGGAAAATTGTGAGAGCTTCAGAGGTTTCGGTTTTATATATATATATAGATATATAGATAAGTTTTATTTCATTCATATTTTGCGTAGAAATTTTTTTTCTTTAAAAAGTATGGCCTGGTGTCTCATATAGAACAACATTAAGGAATGAGCAATTTTTATACAAACGTTTAGAAATAGAGTGTCATTTCGTAGGTTTTAGTAAGCTTAATTGATAAAGTCTCTTATTGTTGAAGAAGAAATATGGGGTTTGAACTCCGCTTACACCAAAAATTGATTAGTGTCTTGGCTTGATGATTAAGAGCAATGTCGTGGACGCCTAAAAATTTTAAAAATATTTCCAGGTTTGGTTGCACATTGGGTCCTTGGTGACGTGACTCTTGTGTGCTTGTGTTTCTAGGGTGAGGTGTGTGTATGTGAGTCCCTTTTTCTTATTTTTATTTTAGGTGTCGCCACCAATTATTGGTTTTGTATTAGGTGTGATTGTTCACCTAAGGATCTAATTCATTTTAGGTTTCCTAATTAACTAAACCAAATTTTAAGGGTTCATTAATTGAGGCAAACCAAAAAGTCTCAAACCAAATATCGTGGACTCAGAAGTTTGGTTACGTGTGGGGAAGGTGTTAGACACCCTGTCGATACCATATTTTATCTAGCCTCGATTCACACATCAAAACAAAGATTAAAAGAAAAAAAAAAAAAAAGAAAAAAGGTGCAAAATCATGAGTATCAAGACCAAAACGGGTAAAAATAAACGCAAAATGATTGAGTGGAAGATAAAAAAATCACAACCATAGGAAAATTCATCTTACAGCAATTACGACCAAAACCCTAATCGGATATGGTCAAAAAGTTGATTTTTTTATCCAACCGTTGGATCGTGTTGAATTTTAAACCGTCTCGTAGGGCATATTTTTTCCTTCGAAAAGATAGTTTATGGGCCAAAATCAGAGTTAAAACAAATAAGATATCACCAAAATACTGAAAACCCTAATAAAATCTTCACTGTTTTTTCAGGAAAACTGGCAGTTTTTTACCTGACTTCTCACAGTAAACTTTACCTATTGGGCAAGAACTAGAATGATCAGGCTGAACCATCTTGAAGAATAAAGTCCTAGCTAATTTTCATCAAAAGGGCTTGAAGATATCTGCTTTGGATTGGAATATATGAATTTTTCAAGAAAAAACGTCCAGAATTTTTCAGCTTTGCATCACCTTCCTTCTGAGCGCGATATCTCGACAACCATAATTGCAAATCAAGTGAGGTCAGGACCGTTGGAAACTAGACATCCAGAAATTTCCGTGCATATAAAATTTAAAGAAAACAGAGCTCGGAAAGGCCACCAAACAGCTGCGTGAAAATTGGGCTAGAAATTAAAAAAAAAAAAAAGACGACAAATGGTTGATGAGGTGGCAAAAGTGGGAGGCTAGCATTGGTGTATTAGGATACACCAAATTACCAATGCTAGCCGCCCCTTGCTATGGGCGGCTAGCACTAGTGTATCCTAATACACTAATGCTAGCCTCCTATTTTCCACATTTCCCTATAAATACCCCTCTCCCCTCCCCCCACCCCCCCCCCCCCCCCCAATTTTTGAGAAAAATCATGAAGGAAAAAGGAGAAAAAGTGTGGAAAAAATAGAGAAATAGAGGGAAAATGTCAGAAAAAGTGAGGAAATTATGAAAAAATAGACTTAGAAAATTCAACCAAAAAAAAAAAAAAAAAAAGCCTCACCCTTTTCTGATGTAATCTTTGTGGGTAAAGCTATAGGGATGGGTTAGTTCCTTAATAACAAAACCCATCCCACCCCTTTATTATCTTGTAAACATCATTTCCATATATATACAAATCATTTCTTTCACTTTGCTTGTTGTTCATAGTTGCTTTATTTTTACTATGCTCTTGTACATATTGTGTATATATATATATATATATATATCTCTTTATTTCAATGTTCATATTATTGTTGTTGGTTTATATTCTTGTGTTTGTATCCCTAGATGGGTATTGGACCATCTCCTAGGCTATTTATGGGAAGTACCATTAGGGGGAAGAAATCTCATTCCACCTAGGCATCTAGGGATGTTATTACTATTGCCTTTTAATTTATGTCATCCCTTTTTTTTTAAGCAATCCCCATCCCCTTTTATTTTATGTCATCCCATTTTTTTTAAGCAATCCCCATCCCCTTTTAATTTATGTCATCCCATTTACTTTCAAGCAATCCCCATCCCCTTTTATTTTATGATATCCCATTTAATTTCTTGCACACCCCGTCTCCCCTTTTATTTTGTTGCACTTATATTTATATGTATATAAATACTATATCTAGACACCTAAAAAAATAGATTTTCTACTATATCTCTTAAATGGTTTTTAAACCTCTATTAGAGCACAATATGGGTATGTCTCATAAGAATGGTAATGGCTTAGAACTTCCATTTCTTTATGTTGACGAATCCATAAAACTTGAAAGAGATTAAAATTTATTTAAGAAGAAACCAAAAATTTTTTTTTAATCAATCTTAACAATATTCCAAGCTCTTTACTTTTATGTCATTTATATTACAAGCTCTTTACTTTTATGTCATTTAAATTTATACTACAAAAACTCAAAATTGAAATATTTGATTGATGAAATAGTTATTGATTTTTTATTTTATTGAAATTTTGCTAGTATGGAAAATATAATGAGAAAATATAATCCAATTGTGGATTTATCAAAATTTACATCCAATAAAAAAAATATTAAGTAGAGTTGTAGCCTTAGTCTACAATCAAGTTTGATGTCAAAATTTGCCCAAAGTTTTATTATGTTAGGCATAAAAAATTTTAGAGTGGTCACAAACTTTTTTTAAAGGTAAAAAAATTATAAATTTTTAAAAATTTATATATAATTATTGTTTTCCCAGGTCAAGGTGGTCATGTGACCACCCTAGCTTCAATGTAGAGTCATCCTTGATAAACATAAATAATCATAGAGTGAAATTTATAAGTTGAAATTCTATCTCTTTTATATATATATATATATATATATAGGAGTGTCATATCAATCTCAAAGAAAATTGGCGTATTTTAGCATGTGAGAAATTTAGAAAATAATAATAATAATAATAAGTGTAAACACAAATAAAATTCACAGGCAACCAGTTTGGAATTGGATAGTTGCCAATAGGTGCTACGGTTGGATTAGATTAACAATCCCTCAAAGAAGTAAAATTTTCTTTCAATCTTTTTCTTAGGGTTTATATAAAAGCTAAAAAAATGATTGATATAGTATATTATTGAAACTACTCGCTAAACCGTGAGATGCACGGGATAGTTCAATAAAACTTAAAAGTATTTATTTTGCTTAAAGGTCTATGACTTGACTTAAAAAAATGTATAACTTGAAAATGAGTGGAAATAAGTAATTTTTTGTTCAATATAATGGTTTAGAAAAATTCTTTTTCTTTTATATCATTGGTTTCACATAACACATCCCGGCGTGAGCTATTCTATGATGATAACTTCACACAATACTCAACTGCAATTAATTCTATTATTCATCGCCAATCTAATCTATGTTATCTTGATAGTAGATCTATAAATTGCATTCTCATATCCTCCATCATTTAGAAGGTAACCGAAGTAATAATTGTATGTAATGTATAATTTTTTTTTTCCTTTTACAATATAAAATAATTAAAATAAAATCTAATGTTCTGGAAATTTTTTGAAATAGAATTTTTAATTTCTTAAGACTTAGTTAATAGAGTTTCTATTTTACCTTGCAAAGAGAAGATAACCATAGGCCCAATTTTTATTTTATAGCATAGGATGTTACAGTTAGATCTGTACCATGTGTAATACGTTAGTCCATTATGAAAGTTCCAAATAATATCCTAATACCTATCTATATGAGTTTTCTTTTTAATGATGCTATAAAGGATGGAGTTTAATAAAAGTCATTTAAGATCCAACATATCCAATAAATTTTTTTTAAATGTAATTTCAAAAGTCTTTTAATTGTAAATTTTTTTAATCATAAAATAGATTCTATCTAAACTCTAAAGGAAAGCATTCAGAATGATCATATCATTGATACCATATAATGATGGTTGCAAATAGTAATATTGTTATTCATGAGTAATAAATGAACAATGAAACCGTGAATTAACAATTTAACAATTCAAATACCAAGTTTAAACTACAACAACAAATATACAGAAGACTCAAAATATTGGAACATACTTCTTCTGCCGTTTTCATTATTCAATCAAAACCAAAGTTTCAAAGATAATTCCAATTCAATTAAACCCAATACATACATACACATGAACGTAAAGAATTCCAAAAATAAAAACAACAATCTCCAAAAGCCTCTGTCTAATATAGTCACTATTTATTTATTTTCAGATTGTGCGTTCTTTAGTTTTTTTTTTTTTTTTTTTTTTTCCTTTTATGTTTCATCAAACTTTTTCAAATTGACCAAAATATCTCTCATATATGTTAACACTAAACCTGATAAGAAAACTTTACATATCTTTTGTTTTGAAGCCACTCCAAGAACCAAAATCAATGCAAGAGACTGTATAGTAAAGTGGTGTTGGAAGAATGATCCTAAAAAAAAAAAACTATTTAAAATATAATATAGGAATGAAAAGCCGAGTTGAATTGTAACAAATAATCCCTAAAAAAACTATTTATAATATAATATAGGGTTATGGATTCTTAATCAAATTTGGTTATATAATTTTTTTTTTTAAGGATGAATATGTTGGTAGAGTCCATTTGATATAAAATTTAAATCCTATTGAAATTAAAAATTATATATATATATATATATATATTTGTTGAGTCTCATTTGATATAATTATAGTTTACCAAAAAAAATATATATATATATATATAATTATAGAGTTTAAATCCTATTGAAATTATAATTTCTAATCAATGTTACTATAAAAAAAAAATGAAAAAAAAGAAGAGAAAGAAAATGTGATTAATAGATATAAGGAAATATGATAATTTTTTTTTTTAAATGCCATCAACATATAAATTATCAAATTAATGGAGATATGTTCCGTTTTTTGGGATAGATTTATATTAATGGAGTTATTATATAGTTTGTTAGGATTATCTAAAAATTCCCTGATTAGGTGATAATTTAGGTCTCCTCTACGTATAGTGGTTGTATGGTGCCATACAACTAATTTTTTTTTAAATTAATAAATTTTCTGCAATTTGGTGCTATAAAACCGAAAGAATTAAATCAAATTAAAAAATAAAAATAAAAATGCTGATGTGGAAAATTGTGGAGAGGTCAACCAAAAGTCAGAGACTTCGGTTTTATATATATATATATATATATGAGAAATGCAATGGTTAACAATCCATTTAAAAAAAAAAGTTTTTATGGGAAAAAAAAAAAAACAAATAATATTTTGACAGCTTTTTCTATTTCCCATAAAAGTAATGTCAAAATTTTCCTAAAATGAATTGTTAACTATTGCCCTAGAAGCACCAATTAGAATTGTAGGGACCTGGTTTGAACACTATTCCTAGCGAATGAGTGGACTCAAGCTCAACTGGCCCAATACAATGAATTTGTAGAGAGCGGGTCAAAAAACTAGGCTCTAGTGAGGGTTATACAATTAAGCATGGTAATATATGGATCGATTGACAAGAATACAGACTAAAAGTATGAAATCAAGCTCCTCGGCCACTTTCTTTAATAGTCTCTTTCTTCTATCTCTCTTGGTATTGGGTTACAAAGATTATACAAATACTGTGACACCTCTCAGGCCCACTCTATGCTAAACCCAAGGCCCATGCCGAGGACAAGGATGTGTTCGAGGACGAGTCCATTTGCCAGTAATACTACTGAGGACAACCATGTCCTCGGCTCGCACTGATTATCGTAAGGAAGAACAAAGTGTCTTCGAAGGTGAACTTCCACAGCTATCCAAGACAAAGGTAGGTACAGCGGGTTGGTCATAGGAGCACGGTGGAGGAGCAATCCCAGGAGGAACTGTCACCTCCACATTAAATGCCCACAACTAACGTTCTGGCCGCATTAAATAAAGAAGTGGCCCCTGAACAGTGCCGCCTAGCTGCTACCATCCACAGAAAGGATGGAAGGTGGCTGATGGGACAAGCACTAGCATGATGACCTGCATAAGTGACAAATGGAGGGCCGAGATTAACCGGAAGGGGGTATAAAATGTAACAAGTCCTCTAGAAAGGAGGACGGCAGTTAGAGGAAAGGAGAGGTGTCACAGTATTTGTATAATCTTTGTAACCCAATACCAAGAGAGATAAAGGAAAGAGACTATTAAAGAAAGTGGCCAAGGAGCCTGATTTCATACTTTTAGTCTGTATTCTTGTCAATCAATCCATGTATTACCATGCTTAATTGTACAACCCTCACTAGGGCCTAGTTCTTTGACCCGTTCTCTACAAATTCATTGTATTGGGCCAGCTGGGCATGAGTCCACTCATTCGCTAGGAATAGTGTTCGAACCAGGTCCCTACAAGAATGACCCTATATATATATATATATATACATATATAAATATAAAAGAGGTCTAATAAAGTAGTTTTACTTGTTTACGTGGATTCACATATAATGAGAAGGACATCCGACCTATCAAAGTGGCCATGGGTATTCTTTCCCTTAAATCTTTAAAGATTAATTTTCTTAACTATATAGTTTGATATACCTTCTTTAATTTGGAATTATTGGACTGGGATTAATAGGTCCTTATGCATAATTTAGTTTGGTTTTTGAGAGACATAATGGGGAGAATGATTGGAAATTTTTAGTGCTAAAATTACTTATAACTTTGCCAAAAATTGCATACCAAAATAGAGTTGCCCATAGTAAGTTTTCAAATTAAGGCGCGTGCGCACACACACACACACACATATATATATATATATTAATAGCCAAAGCTCAGAGAAAATTCAATTAGATTGTAATTGGATTCTCAATTTTACACCATGAATCTCATTTAATTTTTAATTTTGCACCAAGTGAATTATTATGTGTAAAAAATGAAGAGTCCAAATCCAATTAAATTATAAATTAGATTTTAATTGGAGTCTAATTTTCCATTACGTGTCCATCTAATTTTTTTTTTTAATTTTTATGGCAAGTAAATTATTGGGTGCAAAAACTGAAAAAGTCTAAATCCAATTAAATTCTAAATCATATGTGTGTGTGTGTGTGTGTGTGTGTAATGAGAAACCATTACATATTTTAAAAATATATGGTGCAAAGAAAGTGTAAGCTAATACTATGTATAATTTGAACCTATTCTAAAAAAAAAGTTATAATTTGAACCATATAATTTTGATTTTTTTTTAATTATATCTATGCATGTGCACAATGCTACACACTAGTTATGTAAAAAGGAAAGTGCAACCAAATAAAACGAAAATGAAAATGATAGAAGTATATATTTACTTTTACTTTATAAGAACGATATTTGCATTCTTGAGGTTTGAAACATTCTTATTTACACCAATCACTATATTATGCAATTTTCAAATTTGTAAATACATATAGTATGATACGTCAATCTTATTATATTTCTATTGTCCACTAAAGATTACATCATTTTTTACAAGAAAATTTATTGAGATATTGAAGGAAACTAATAACAAAAAAATAATGTGTTTCTTGAGTTTCAATGAAGGAGGAGTTATTGAAACTCTAAAAGGGTGTCCAAATATCATTGAAAATGTGTTTCTTGAGTTTGCTTCGGGAGGAAGCTTGGCTGACTTGATTAAGAAAATTGGTTCTGCTTTTGTGTTTGATAAAGTAAGTGAGGACTTGAGACCTGAAGAGCATTGTGGTTTGAAGTTGAAAGAAGAAGAATAAGGCATTTCAGAGTAACGGCTAGTTCTATTCAACGGTAACTTGATGCTAAGGTCAAAACGGTGTCGTGGGACTTAAGTGAGATTGAGTTTAAGTGAAATTGAAGAAATGTCACCATTTCTAAGTAACCGGAATGATACTGTTTTGATCTTCTTCTATTCTGGTTCTCAAGACTTGCCCTGTTCTCCACAACTGCTCAAAGCTTGTCACAGAGATTGATAACAGAGCCTAGATGATAACCGTTGATAACCGTCCTTCCTTAAAATCCGGAAGTGGTTACAGAGCTATTAGGATTCAGTTATGATAAGGTTCCAGATTGTATATATTATTTTGTGCTATATAAGTAGTGATCAGTGTAATGTATTTTAGTGTGCTTGCATAAACACTTTTTCTGATTCATTGTTCAATATAGTTCTCTCTTTTCTTCTTTCTCTCTTCACCATTTTTGTTCACCATTGTTGTCCATTACAAGCTCAAATTCTCACATGGTATCAGAGTCATAGATCTATGGCTTCAACAACACCTACAGACTCTGCCCAATCCACACACACAACACCTGCTCTTCCGAGCTCTACACAAACAAATTCCATACAATTTCCATTACTGTTACTTTCCAACATGTCAAACCTCATGTCAATCAAGCTAGATTACACCAACTACATACCATGGAAGCACCAGTTGATCACTATACTGGAGGCTTATTCTCTGATTGAACATATTAATGGTACTGTACAAAAGCCATCTCCTTTTGTTCTTGATGCTACAAGAAATTCAACGTCAGTTGTGAATCCTGATTTCCAAGCTTGGAAGATCAAGGATAAACCTTTGCTTTCCTTGATAAATTCAACTCTTACTCCACAAGTTTTCTCACTTGTTGTTGGAGTTACAAGCTTAAAAGAGGTCTGGAACACTCTTGAATAGAGGTTCACCTCTACATCAATAGCAAACATCTTGAATCTCAAGCTTGAGCTTCAAAGTCTCAAGAAAGGTAGTGATTCGGTGAATACCTTTTTGCAGAAGATCAAAATTGCTCGTGATAAGCTACTTGCTATAGGAGTTATTGTAGACAATGAAGAGTTGATTTGCATTGTGCTAAGAGGTCTTCCTAAAGAATTTGCTCACTTCTGCTTAGCAATTTGAACTAGGAGTGAACCTATTACATATGAGCAACTTGCTATTATGTTGCATAGTGAAGAACAAGCAATGATGGATAACTCAGACTCATTTTCTCATTCACTAGCTATGTTTGCTTCTAATAGCAAATCTGGTAGCACTTCTCAAAATCAGTTTTAGAATCATAATTCTGGAAGAGGAAGGGGAAGAAAGAACTCTAGTAGAGGAATAGGAGGTGGTAGGTACAACCACAATGGTGTTCAACATCAGCATTTCTCCTCTCAACCACATCAGAATTTTCAACCACATCAGAATTTTGCTCAGAATTTCTCCCCTTAGAACTATCAGAATCAGAATTCTTCACAAAGTTTCAAGGATGATCGTCCATCATGTCAAATCTATGGAAAATCAGGTCATCAAGCCTTGGATTGTTATCAGAGGATGGATTTTGCCTATCAAGGAAAGAATCCTCCTACTAAACTAGCTACTATGGCAAGTGCATCCAATGCAGTCATCATTAACAATCAAGATCCTTGGCTTGCAGACTCAGGTACTTCTGATCATCTCACTGCCAATCTCAAAAATCTTGCAATCAAATCTCAATACAAAGGGCCTGAACAAGTTACTGTGGGAAGTGGACAAACTCTTCCAATCAATCATATAGGTAACACAACCCCAAATATCGCAATTTCATATTAAAAGATGTCCTTCATGTCCCTAGAATAGCAATGAATTTACTTTTTGTTCACAAGTTTTGCCTTCAAAATAATTGTTCTTGTCATTTTGATGCTCAAGAACTTAAAATTCAGGATATTCCTACGGGGAGACTCCTCTACAAAGGCTTGAGTGAGAATGGTGTTTATCCAATCTACTCTCAACATTTCCTCAAGCCTTTTGTCTTCAAATCTGCATCTCAATCACAGTCCACTCAATCAGCACAAACTTCTCCTTTACCTTCTGTTTTTCATGTAAATAGACTTAATAAGTGGCTGTTGTGGCATAATAGGCTAGGACATCCTAGTAATAAAGTGCTTAGTGCAGCATTAGCTTATGTTGATGTATCTTGTACTTCACCATATAGTGACTCTATCACTCATTGTAAACATTGTCTTCAAGGAAAAATGCATCAACTTCCTTTCAATAAATATGATTTTCAAGCTACTAAGCCCCTTGAATTAGTCCATTCTGATGTTTGGGGTCCTGCCCCAGTTACATCTGTCAATGATTTCAAGTATTATGTTGTTTTTGTTGATGAATATTCCAAATTTACTTGGCTATTTCTCTTAAGACTTAAATCTGATGTCTTTGATGTTTTTTAAGCATTTTAAAGCCACTGTTGAGAATCAGCTTGACACCAAAATTAAAATATTGAGGTCTGATAGAGGTGGAGAATTTACATCTAATGCTTTTAAAACCTTTTGCTCCTCTGCTGGTATTATTCATCAACTTTCTTGCCCACATACTCCTCAACAGAATGGAGTGGCTGAAAGGAAGCACAGACACTTCGTTGAATGCACTCTTACCTTATTATCACACTCCAAATTACCCTTACCTTACTGGTCCTATGCCATATCCACAGCAGTCCACATTATTAACAAACTACCTACTCCTATTCTCAAGAATAAATCACCTTGAGAACTGTTATTCCTAACCAGACATGATATTTCACATCTAAGGGCTTTTGGCTGCACTTGTTTTCCTCTTCTCAAGCCTTACAACAGTCACAAACTCTAACCTCACACCACATCTTGCATTTTTTCTTGGGTATCTAGCATATATAAAAGGGTATATCTATTTGGACCCTTCCACCTCTCGGATATACATATCTAGACATGTTCTTTTTAATGAGACTAAATTCTTGTTGTCTCATTCTTTGTCCAATGGTTCAAACTCCAGTCCTTTGTCTGCACAGTCCCCCACTCCTGCTCAGTCATGTTTTCCTTTTCTCCATCAGTTTCTTATGTCTAATCACTCCACTTTTGCCCACACCCCAACCATTTCACCACTTTCATCTAGTTCTCATATGTCTCCATCTAACCTTCAATCTCCTCACATGCCTGCTACTGATATGTCCCTTTCACATTTTGCAACCCCATCACTTGTTTCTCAACCTAATGTCAATCCTGTTCAGATCTGTCTTCTTCAGTCTCACCATCTAATCCTATTATTTCTAGTCCTATTCCATCTGATGTCTCACCCTCAGTTATTCCACATGTCCCTCCAGTTTCTTCTGTTCAGGTTCCTTCTGTCACCAATGTTCATCCTATGGTTACAAGGTCTAAGGATGGTATTTTTAAGCCTAAGGCACTTGCTGCCAAGGCTGTATCTGATGATTCTAAGACTGTGGCCAAGCCTGTCAAGACTAAGAAGTTGCATTTAGTTCCTAAACCTGATTATACTCTCACTGAACCTCCTTCCTACAAGGTTACTTCACAGTATCCCCAGTTGTGTTCTGCTATGGATGAAGAGTTTACTGCTCTTCAGAGGCAAGGTACATGGTCTTTAGTTCCACCTTCTCCTACTCAAAATGTGGTTGGCTGCAAGTGGGTGTTTAAGCTCAAGTTGAATAGTGATGGGAATATAAATAGGTACAAAGCCAGATTGGTGGCTAAGGGGTTTCATTAGCAATATGGTGTTGATTTTGAAGAAACTTTCAGCCCAGTTGTCAAACCTCCAATAGTTAGAATCATACTTTCTCTTGCAGTTTAGTTTAACTGGCCTTTAAGGCAGTTGGATGTTAGGAATGCATTTCTACATGATTTCTTGAGAGAAGAGGTTTATATGGTGCAACCACCTGGTTATGTTGATCTCTCTTATCCTAATCATGTTTGCAGGCTTAGGAAATCTTTGAATGGACTCAAACAAGCTCCTAAAGCTTGGTTTGATAGATTTTCTACTCAACTCTTACATTTGAGATTTCATGCTTCCCTTGCTGATTCTTCTTTATTCATTCTCAAACAAGGCAAGATTGTAGTTTATTTGTTGATTTATGTGTATGATATTGTTCTTACTGGGAACAGTCCTCAGTTTTTGAACTCACTAATTGCTCAATTGAGTGAAGCTTTTGAACTCAAGGATTTAGGTCCTCTTCACTACTTTCTTGGTCTTCAGATCACCAGGACTTCCAAAGGTTTGTTTCTTAATCAGACAAAGTATGCTCAGGATTTGATTCTAAAGCATCACATGCTCTCTTCCAAGCCTGCCAAATCACCCTGTGTTCCTAATATCAGGTTGGTTCCTAATGAAGGGTCCTTTCTTTCTAGCCGTCATGAATATAGAAGTCTAGTTGGCTCTCTTCACTACTTGACATTCGCCAGACCTGACCTCAGTTTTGCTATCCATCCAGTTTGTCAATTTATGTCTTTTCCCACTGACATCCACTTGGTTGCAGCTAAGCGCATTCTCAGATATCTCAATGGCACCCTCAATTTTGGGATTTTTCTTCAACCTAGTCCAATTTCTCTTTCTGCCTTTTCAAATTCTGATTAGGTTGGTGATCCCTTTGATAGGTGTTCTACCACTGGGTTTATTGCTTACCTGGGCTATAATCCCATTACTTGGAGTGCCAAGAAGCAAGAAACTGTCTCCAGGTCTTCTATTGAGCCCGAGTATAGAGCTTTGGCCTCCACTGCTGTTGAGCTCTCTTGGCTTTGCCAAGTGTTGAAAGACCTGGGCCTTTTTCTTCCTTCTCCTCCCAAACTGTGGTGTGAGAATGTCTCTACCTTGGCCATTGCATCCAATCCTGTGTTCCATGCTCATACAAAGCATGTGGAGGTTGATTATCATTTTGTTCGAGAGCGAGTTTTATGTCGGGATCTCCAAGTTAAATACATTGCCACTGGAGATCAACTTGCTGATATATTTACTAAAAGTCTTTCTTCTTCTCGATTTGTGTTTCTTTGCTCCAAAATCATGGTGTCTCTAGCCCCCATGGTTTTGAGGGGGGGTGATAAAGTAAGTGAGGACTTGAGACCTGAGGAGCACTGTGGTTTGAAGTTGAAAGAAGAAGAACAAGGCATTTCAGAGTAACGGCTAGTTCTGTCCAACGGTAACTTGATGCTAAGGTCAAAACGGTGTCATGGGACTTAAGTGAGATTGAATTTAAGTGAAATTGAAGAAACATCGCCGTTTCTAAGTAATAGGAACGATACCGTTTTGATCTTCTTCTATTCTGGTTCTTAAGACTTGCTCTATTCTCCACAATTGCTCAAAGCTTGTCACAAAGATTGATAACAAAGCCCAGATGATAACCGTCCTTCCTTAAAATCTGGAAGTGGTTGCAAAGCTGTTAGGATTCAGTTATGATAGAACCTTCTAGAAGGTTTCAGATTGTATCTATTCTTTTGTGCTATATAAGTAGTGATCAGTGTAATGTATTTTAGTGTGCTTGCATAAACACTTTTTCTGATTCATTGTTCAATATAGTTCTCTCTTTTCTTCTCTCTCTTTACCATTGTTGTTCACCATTGTTGTCCATTGCAAGCTCAAATTCTCACAGTGTTGTTTGAGTTTCTAATTAGGAATTGTACACTATTTTGTTTGGGTTGAAGCATGTACATGACGATGGATTTGTTTATTATATCAAGTCTCATAATGTCCTGTTGGTACCTACTGTAAATGTGTTAGATGCAAAAGTTGCAAACTTCGGGTTGGCAAAGAGGAGCAATGTGAAAGGTGCTGGTATAAAAATAGAGAGAGAAAAAAGATTAAGGGAGAGAAACCTAGAAATAATATATGAACTAAAGCGACGTAGAGAGAGTTTTAATTTATGAAAGTGAGACAGAGAGATAATGGTTACCGTTATATAGGCTTTATTAAGTGGTTTGTTTTTAGGAGATAAAGAGAAAAAATATTTTTTTAATTGTACTTTTTCCCTTTCATTATGGGTTAAATTTAATTATTTTACTAAATTATAAAATCTATTATTTTTTTAATCTATACTATTATTTAAGGGGTTTTCCTTATTTGGATTTCTCATTTTTTAGTTCAAAAAAGTCCCGATACTCTTATGTTTAAGTAGAGATAAAACTAAAGGACAATATGGTAAAAATGCAAATCTAACTCTTACTAAAACATTGCCTAAAAAATATGACCACTTTTTTTTGTTAATTTTCAAATTATATTATCCACTTATAAATTAGATTTTCAAAATAAAAATTATATATATAAAATAAAATAACTCATTTTTTTATCAAAAAAAAATTATCACAGTTTTTTTTTTTTTTTCTACAAAATGGGACTACTAAAAAAAAAAGCCTCATAAATAGGACCACTAAAAAAAAAAGTTCACGCATGTAATGAGGCTAATGCATATTATATTTCTCAAATAGGATCCCAAACTCACTATCAATAATTAAAATTACATAAACACTAATTTTAATTTGAGTTCAAATGGACAAATTTAAATTAAAAAAAGAAAAGAACATATCAAAAAAAAAAAAGTGTGTGTATATATATATATATATATATTCTACTTTCCCTCACATCAAATGACTCAAATCCACAAGCTCCCTATGATGATTGGTTTCGAGCTGGCAATTGGACGGATTTAAGCAATCAAAGTTGGTGAAGTTAATCAGCAAGGCTTGATCAAAGGCGTTAAAGGATTGCCCTATTGTCCAGGACGTTTTTGCGATAAAAGCAAAAATTCAAGATAATTACTGGTTTTTGGCAATAAAAGAGACTTTTATCCCCTATAGTACTAATTTGGTATCTTGCGTTGGGTTGCTTTTTGTTTAGTGAAGAGGCTGCCATGCTTTTAGCATGGTTTAGGAAATAATTGGTTTGCTCTCATTGGTTGCCTTTTTCTACCACTTCAAACTCTCGGAATGCTCACCTAAGTGAGTGCTAGCGGTTGAAGTTGGCCAATGAAAGTCAACTAGCCAAAAAAAGGTTAGTGCTCAAAACAACGTCTCTTCCATGAGCCTAAGGTGCTACTAGCATCCCTAACCTACTTGGTAGCATGGATGGGCTGGGCTCTTGCAAAATGTCCAAAAAGAACCAATCCATACCCTCCAAACTATACTCCTTCAATTTTCCTAATATATCATATGGGCTTGGGCCATGCTTAGAAAAATAAAATAAAATATAAATAATACATAAATTAGGCCTACAAGGAAGTCAGGCTCGGTTGAATCGAGCTTGTAGAAATGTCTCGTGAAAACAACCATCAACACCTATTCATTACATCACTAACCCTAAAGTCCCCTTTCTATCTAGAATAATAACATACCCTTGTGATTTCAAATTTTACCTTTTATTTTCTCATCACTTCAAGATTTTTCCTAGGGAGGATTTTTCATTTATTGAGGAAAAAAAGCATTTCCCATTAAACTAGTTAACACTAAGAGGCTTTTTTTTTTCTTTTTTTCTTTTTTGTATTTATGTTTTTCGTTTTTTCCTCTCAATAGTCTATTTGATTGGACGGACTTTGTTTGGGTGTTTCTTGGGTCCTCACCTTTTGATAATATTTACTAGTTTCAAAATTTGTTAAGATTTTGAATCAAGTCAAAGCGGCTGAAATTACTAGTTTCTAGAGTTCTTTCTTTGAATATTGATATTTTGAAAAAAAGAAGAAGAAAAAAGAAAAAAGAAAGGAAAAGAAAAGAAAAAATAAATAAATATAAATATATGTAGGGGTGTCCACGGGTCGGTCCGGCTTGGGTTTGTGCCCAACCTGGACTCGACCTGATAGACTCAAGTGGGAGATATCAAAACCCGCAACCGACCCGTGTGGAGCTTCGGATCGGTCGGATCGGGTCTTGTCGGTTTCGGGTGCATATCAGTCGGTTTCGGGTTCGCTTCAGCGGGTCGAAATCTGGCCAGATTTTGGCCGAAATCTTGCCGGAGAGAGATAGATCTGGCCGGATCTACCGAGATCTAGCCAATATTCCTCAATATCTTTTGAGATCGGGCTGAGATCTTGCTATATTTGTCGAGATCTCATTATATCGGCGGAGATTGGAGTTTAGACATACCGATTTTTCGCCGGAACACGAGATTCGCAACTGGAAGAGAGACAAGCATCGGGCGGGTCGGGTTCTTCGGTTTCTCAGGCAGTCAAACCGAGAATCAATCAGATTGTATCGGGTCTTCACGCCGGCGACCCGCAGCCGACCGAAACACCGCTCAAATCGGGCGGTTATCGGGTCGGAGATCGTCGGGCTAGTCGGATTCATCGAGCCGGGTGGGTGCTAGACAACCCTAAATATATGTGTGCATGTGTGACTAAAATGCAAATTGCACTCTACTTTTGTTCAATTGAGTCATCTAAGTTATAAATTTATTCAATTTAGACTCATTGTCCAATTCTATTTAAAAAATTGCCATTAAGATTGCAATCAACTAGTAAAAAAAATCTCACATAAAAAATCTATAAAATAGTTTTATTAGATTTTTTTTCATATGAAAAAAAAAAATTTAATGGCAAATTTTTAACAACTTGAACAACTCTACATGATTCAAATTTAACAAAAGAAAAATTAAACAATTATACATGATTAAAATTTAAAAAAATAAGAAAAATGGAAAAATAATGCATGATTCAATCATTATACAGTCACACAAAACTTTTCTGGCAACTTTATGATGGAGGGATAGAAGAATAATATCTCCAGGAATACAGATACTAGCAAACAGTGGAGACCAAAAAGGAACAGCAGGCCACCTTTCAAATGCTGAACCTTGTCCACCTCTTATCACAGGCCTCGAAGCCTCCAACCTCCTTGTAAATATCACTTCAAGTCACATTCTTTTCACTCATCACTACAACGCACGACCTTGTTCACCCTCTTAACACATAATATATCTTTCAATTTCTTTCTTTCCTTTTCCTTTTTCTATCTTTTTTGTTTGAACAGACCGTTTGTTGAGATTCATCAGCTTCAGCAAGGCAATTCAGTAGCTTCTCGAGATCCTCTATGTTAATACAATCATCCAGAGAACAAGTGGAGAAATTATGTCCAAGTTCAGATGTATTGCAAAGATCTCCCCACTCTTCTAAGATTTCAGATACATCAAATGGTGATGCTGCTTCAATAGTTCCATTATGAACAAGTCCAGATGTATTTCCCAGATCTCCCAACTCATCAATAATTGCAGATACATCAAAAGGAAATGCAGTGTCAGCAGTTCCATTATGATTAAGTCCAGATTTATAGCCTAGATCTCCCAACTCTTCAATAATTTCAGAAACATCAAAAGGAAATGCTGCTTCAGAAGTTTCGTTATGACTAAGCCCAGATGTATTTCCCAGATCTCCCAACTCTTCAATAATTTCAGATACATCAAAAAGAAATGCGGCTTCAGCAGTTTCTTTATGACTAAGTCCAGATGTATTGCCCAAATCTCCCAACTCTTCAATAATTTCAGATACATCAAAAGGAAATGCTGCCTCAATAGCTCCGTTATGACTGACATTCTGCAAATTTGTAAAATTCTACATTAGAAAAGATTAAAACTTCAAAGAACATTTGCTAGCAAAGCTTCAGAAAAATATGCTAAATGCAATCATAGTAAAGGGAACTCAGCGGCTTCAGCATCCCAAATTATATTATAAACTAAGGTTAGGCCGTTTAGTTCAACAACCTTTCGTTCATAAATGATATTATCAACTATCAGGGGCAAAGTACACCTTCTCTCCAATTGACAAATGTTTTAAAATGTAAATTCAAATTTTATATGGAAAATAGCACATCAAAAGTTAGAGGGTCAATTAAAGGAATTCTTGCATCAGAAGCTCTTTTTCTGGAAATACAAATTCAGAACCTTGATAACCATTATTTGTTTATTCACAAGCAACACTCTCTTTATTGTTCAAAAATACAAGTGAGGAGCAAGCAAATATGGGAATGGAAAAGATATGAAGCTTGATATAAAAAGGTCAGTAGAGACTTCAGAAACTCACCATAAACCCACAAGGTCTCTGTGGCAGTGGATCAGACAGATCTGACAAAGATATGAGCTGAGCAGCACCACAAGGATTGCTAGGAAACAGCTCTGCATCAGTATAATCATTGTATCCAGCATAGAGGCCATTACTTGGAATGTGATGAGATTCACCAGCTTCAGGAGCAAAATTCAGAGGCTTCTCAAGATCACTCATGTAAAGACAATTGTCCGGAGAACCAGTGAACAAATCATATCCATCTTCACTTGGTCCAGCTGTGTAGCCCAAATCTCCCAAGTCTGAGTAAATGGTAGATTCCTCGACAGGGAATTCAAAATCCAAACCGGAGTTACTTGATTCCATAACTTCGATTCCCAGTATCCAATTTCCTCACGAGGAGTGAAGAATAATAATTCGTAATCTGCTGTACCTTAATCAACAAATAGCCAATCCCTTTTCCCAACAATGCAATGCAATGAGAATGAAGCTAAAATCGACACAGTAACAAAAGAAATCAGTCAAGTCCAATGCCGAAACAATATCTTCCAAGAACTCCAGAGCCTCCCCCGGTTCACGAAGCTAAAATTGCACCAAATGATTGATGCATGCTTGTTCTTGAGATAAACTAAAGGCATTTGGTGCAGAATATAAACCTGAAATTTAGTCACACAATGTTAATAAACAGCCCCATAAATTTAAAAACAAAAATAAAAACCCAAAACAGATAATGATAAGGGGAAAAAAAATAAAAAATCAACAATCATCAACTGATCATATCTTAGTAAAGAAACCCCCCTGAATAATCTATTTACATTAAAAGGATATAATATTAAACAAAACCCAAAACCCAGGTAAAGTGAAAATTGAAACAACTAATAGATGTTTGACAAAATCAAAACAAACCCAGATAATTTTTTGATAAATAAAACAGACCCAGATAGTTTTTTAATAAATAAAAGAGACCCATATATTTATCCAAAAAAAAAAAACAGAGACCCATTAAATATTAACACGAAAGAAGAAAATAAATCAGAGAATTAGTAATAGAACTAACCCAAATCGCCCACAATAAGAACCATATAGAATGAAAAGCAACAAAATTTCCCTTTTATTTGGCAAATTAAAGCAAACCCAGATAATAAAACGATCAAGGCTACCCTAATTTTGATCGCATAAACACAATAAGCGTAAAAACCCTAAATTTGAAACTCAGATCAGATGATATCATCAAGCAAAAAAAAGAGAGTGAAAGAAACGTACTTGAACAGAACTGAAGCGAGAGTCAGAGAGAGAGTGAGACACCGAGACTATTTTTTTAGTTTGAAAAAGGGGCAAGTAACAGTGACTGTGAGAGAAGGGTTACCGTTATATAGTAGGATGACAATGTGCGTTTTTATTACGCGTTTTTATTTTTTATTTTTAATTGTACTTTCCCCGTTAATTGATTGGGTAAACTACGTAATTGTCCATATCTTATACACTATATTTCAATTTGATCCCTAACTTTTCAATTGTGTCAATTTGGTCCCTAACCTTTTAGTATTGTGTCAATTTAGTCACTACCATTATTTTTTGGATAAAAATTTATGATGTGTCTAATGGTCAAAACAAAAAATTAGCTTCCGTTGATGAGATAATAAACTTAAATTTTATTTTGGCCATTTGTCATGTTATCAATTTTCATCTAAGATATAACATTAGGGACTAAATTGATACGACATTGAAAGGTTAGGGATCAAATTGACACAATTGAAAGGTTATGGACTAAATTGAAATATGGTGTAAATGTTAGGGACCAAATATGTAGTTTACCCTTTATTAATTATGGGTTAAAATTAAATTAGTAGTATATACAAATTGTCCCTAATCTTTAGAAAATTAGGTTAAATTGAATTTTTTTTTTAATGTATATTCTGTCTCTCAAATTAAGATGCTCAAACTCACTTTCAGTAATTTAAATTACACAAATATTAATTTTAATTTGAGTTCTAATGGATCAAATTTAAAATTAAAAATAAACAAAAAAATAAAGGAAAAAGGATTTTTTTTTTTTTTTTTCATTCCCTTTTTTATGCCTACTGCAATACATATGGTATCAAATGAGTCAAATCCCCCAGGCTGAGGCGGCTCCCTATGAAAATTGGTTTTTGAGTTGGCAATCAAAGGAGTTTGTGAAGTTGATTGGTAAATTTGGCCCCATCAATATCATTCAAAAGAATACCCTACCCTATCCTATGATTCCTATCCACCACATCACTAACCCTAATGTCCCCTTTCTGTCTATCAACACATATTTGTGATCTCAAGTTTTTTTTTTCCCCCTCATCAGTTAAAGATTTTTCCTGGGGGGGATTTTTCATTTATTGAGGAAAAATATATATTTCACATGAATAGTGCACAATTTTTAAGAAAAAAAATTTGTTAGATTTTTTAATTTTACCGAATTTAGTAATGATAAGGGAAATTTGTATATTACTAATTAAGTAGGAGAAATTATACAATCCTCTAGTGAACTACGTCATTTGTCTACCATTCCACTAAAAGACTCTCACTTGTTTAAAATTACTAAGTCAATAATCAGTTGCTGTTTAAAAAAAATTTCTAACTCAGTAATTTTAAACAGGCGTAAGTCTTTTAGTGGAATGGTGGACCACGTCATTTGTCCACTAAATGGACTTTATAATTTCTCAATTAAGTAGAGAGTATAGCTTGATTAAATATATTAGTTATTTTTTAAGGAGTGCAATTAATCCTAGAATCCATTTTTCCGTTTTACCCCTTTTACATAACTTCTTTTGTTTTAAGGACAAAGTTTGGTAACAAACTTAGTTGTAGACTAAAGGCTATAACGACACTTAATATATTTTTATTGAATGTGAATTTTGACAAATCCATCATTGAATTATATTTTTTTCTTATATCTTTCATGTTTGCAAAATTTCAAGAATATCAAAAATCAAAAGCTATGTCATTAATTAAATATTTAAATTTCGAGTTTTTATAGTCTAAAATTATACATAAAAAATAAGTTTATAAATTGAATAACAAATAACATCCGATTTGCATGAAATTTGATATGTGTTTTAAGAATATAAAGAACATATAATCCAACTGCTAGATTTTCAAAATATATATTTTTTATAGTTGTAGCCAAACTTTGTCCTTATTTTAATTCTTTCTTTACATTTTTTTTTTAAACATACTTTAGATGCCGAGGATCATGATAATTTTGACCACATTTGTAAAAATTGCTAACAGTGTCAAGCAATTATTATATAAATTTTCAATATAATCAATTTACATCATAACCATATTCCTCTATGGTAATTTACTTACGAGTTCATATCAATTTTTTTTTTTTGGGTTTCTTTTTAAGATAATATACTGGGGAAAAAAAAGAAAAAAGAAAAAAAAAGAAACATGAGTTCTAAAGAAAAATGACACGTATTATCTTCTTCTCCTTCTAAATGAAAAAAGAAACATGAGCTCTAAAGAAAAATGACATGTATCTTCTTCTTCTTCTTCTTTTTTGTCTTCCCTTTTTTTTTTCTTTTTCTTTTTTTGCATAATGTTAGCTCTTTTTTTTTTTTTTTAAGAGTAAAATATAAAAATCACCCATAAGGTTTGGGACTAACCTTAGATACTATCGAGACTTTTCAAAAATATCTATTTTTTCTCATTAAGCACAAACAACACTTAACATTGTTTGAAAGTTTCCTACTTCTACTACTTCCTTTTAACAGCTTGTCTTGACTACACAGGTCTCATGATGATTGCATTACGACAATCATATGCGCAAAAGACTGCGTGAGTAAGAAATTGTAAATAAATAGCAGCCAAAGATGGAAACAAAACCAAAGGAGTAAGACATTTTTCAAGCGATATTGAGTGGTGTTTGTGGTCTAGGTACAAATTGGATTTATACTTTTTGTGTTTTATAAGCAATCAAAATTGTCATATGACCAAAAAGAGAATGATAAAGATAAATACTACCAAAATTTGTTATAAATTCGAAACTTTTTCACCACATACAAAATTATAAGATCTTGTATGTAATAGTTCAAAAAAAAAAAAAAAGTATGGGCAAAACCGTAAGGATTTTAGAGCTACAGCACTTCCAGTTCTTTGTGTTCAAATTTGCCAGAGGGCTTAAAAAAGAAATAAAAAAATGAAATAAAAAATTGGCAAACCGAATGGATCGGCAGACTGCTCGAACTTAATCTTTTTTTCTTTTCTTTTTTTCAGTTTTTTCTTGGTCCGATTCGGTTTCAGTTTGTATTTTTGAAAAACCGAAATTGGTCAGTTTGGTCTTGGATTCAGAAAATATTAAAATTTCTATCTTCGGTCTCAAAAAAAAAAATATATATATATATATATATATTAAAATGGAACTGCACCAAAATTGATCATATTGAATATTAATATATACAAATTTTATCAAGATTGTATAGGTAGGATAGTGGTAAGGACACGTGAGTTTGTCTGCTGAAAATACATGATTTTTAGTATATTTTTGTTGTGTTTGCTTAGTGCTTGGCATTTGGGTGCAGAGAAAATATGGGAAATAGATTTTCTTTTCTTTGACTTGTTTGGTTTTTAACAAATTAGAAGAAACCGAAAACCGACCGACCCAAACCAATTGAAAACCAATTAATTTGGTTCAATTTTCCTTCCCTACGGTTCGATGTCTGACAAATATGGCAAAATAAAAAATTTCGGCTCGGCGGAAAAATTGCCCTTCAACTTGACCGATTTCACCCCTAACACCATTACTTCAATAGAACTGCATTTTTGAGCAAAGGATCTTTTTTCTCTCTTTTTTTGTTATGGGTAAGTATTACATGCATGATGTGTCTAGAGTCTAGAACCCCCCACAGCCTTACCCTTCATTCAGTACTTTGGGAGTCAAGGATCTACTAGATAAAATTTTTAAAACCCTGCTCTTAAACATAATGTATATAACCATCCCACTCAGGCTACAGTTTATACCACCTTTTTCAAATGTTCTTCTCACAGAGTCCGAGCAACTTCTACTGTAATTCCAGGTACAAAACAGATTTCTGTTCATAGCCTAAGATCAATTTTTGAATGAGTTGCGTTCTCCAGGGCCAAAAAAAAAAAAAAAAACCCCTCTGCTCTGCCCATACAACAGTTTTTTTGGCCCCCTCGCGTCTGCCACTGAGTCTGTGTCACTTGCTAAACCTCCATCCACAATGCACAATCCCATAGGAAACAGCGCACCTGGGCTGGTAATAGCAACAAGATTTTATAGAAGTGTCCCTTTGGATTTCAGCAACAATTAAAAAAGACGTCCAAAATTATATTTACAAAAAATAATCTTGTACATACATGCGCACAGCTTTTGCTCATTGCCACTCAATAAAGGGACACAAAAACTGATGAAATCAGTGCCACAAATTTCTTTTATATTTGAAGAGTTTCAACCGAACAAATTTCACTGTAGAAGACAACTGGATCAATTATACATGATTCAATCATATACCGTCTTAGAAGAACTTTTCTTGTAACTTCATGATGAAATGATAGAAGAGTAACAACTCCAGGAAGACCGATACTAGCAAATAATGGCGCCCAAAAAGGAACAGCAGGCCACCTTTCAAATGCTGAATCTTGTCTACACTCTTATCGGAAGAATAAAACTTCAGATGGAAATGAAGTTGTAAAGAACCCAAACTAGTTGGATGCTTCTGAACACTTGGTGCAAAATCTGTAGCAATCAAAATCTCACTCAGCAAACATGGTCTCTGTAGCTATTTCATGTCTGATCTGTTTTCTCCATTGGAGTCATCCTGTACAGTGTGTGCTCCCCAACGATGGGTTTGAGGGCTATACATCTCCAAACAAGTTAAATTGCCCACCAGCCAGCAGAGTTCCATATTACATGAAACAAGGGGAAAAAAAGAAAAAAAGGAAAAAAAAAGGCCTGCTGAAGTAAAATCTGCACGCTTAACTTCTGAGAAAGAATTTCTGCCGATACAGTTACAAATCTCTTGCATTGAGAAAAAGCACACCATAAATTGCTACCCCATGCTCCTCTCTGCCTCCAATAAAACTCCAAAGCCATCCGACAGTGGCCAAATGTCCTCAAATCACACAGTGACTGAAATTCAATTTTATTTGAAGTGCCTAAACTGGGCTGGCTTTGTCAAATGGAACATCCATGTAATCAATGAGATTCAATTTCACAATATTCCGTTCAAAACCCTCTGATAATAATCATACTGCCTTGTCCGCCATGCATCTAAGCTGCTGCTTATTAGCGAAAGCACCAATGACACACATTGCTGCACAACAGATACCAATATGAAAACAATAGCAACGAAATGTTGTACAGTTAAGAAGGGTAATCAGATTAAAATCAAACCTCTTCTGTTAAACTTAAATGGTATCGTTTTCTTAAATTCTGTATTGTCCGAGGACCACCTTTAAAGCAGGGGAAACCAGAGTCCTGATCCATACATAGAAGAATAGGAGCTTAGTAAACCAGGCATCATCAATACAGACACTTATAGTAAGTTATCTACACCCTCTATCTCACCATGTGCATGATCACACGATTCACGCCACATGCACCAACCCACCCACGTACATGCACAGAGGTATATGAAGTGTAATCTAAAGTTGGCCAACAAAATTAATCAGAGCATTCCAATTTGAGGTGGCCTTCAAATTTATAGTTAAATGGTATTGTTTCCATGCCATTATCCGTACACAAGTCCTTGAAAACCCTAGATGGCTGAGTTGTGTCCAAACTAGACATGGAGAAATGGTGTGGTGAAACTAGGATGCAGGTCAAAGAAGAGTTTCAACCTGACCATCCACAAAACTACTATACCCACCAGAGGATTGTACACTTCATTAAATGCAAGCCCTTAGGCCCATAAATCACATAGACTAGGTTTGTAAAACAAAAGTAAATATTAGATGATATTGGGGTGCAGAAAGCTAAAATTGGTTTTACCTGCAACATCTCAACAAGAAGAATAATGCGCTCAGCATGCTTACGACAAGTAAGAAAGCCTTGAATGCATAAAACCTGAATTTGAAGGGCAAAGACCATAAGTGAAATATAACCCTAAAAAATTTGACAAGCTGATTTGAAGACTTCAAAAAAACAAACCCAAAAGTTTATTTATTTATTTTTTTTTTTCAGAACCTTAAAATAATCAAAGAACTCGCTTGGAACTCCCTCAGCATCAGAATCCATGACCTAGAACAATCATAAGATTCCAATCACTTCAGAATTAAAAGATAAATTTATAATAAATCAAGATAGTAATAATAAGCCCAACAAAGATTGTTACGAAAAACATAAGGAAAAAAATGTACGTCTCGCAACACCAACGCCTAACCTCAAGAAGTTCACGTGTTAATTTAAAAGGTGCACTCTCAAAATTGACGCCTCCAGGTGAATTGGAAAGCATGAAGCCAAAATCAATATGTATGATATGACCTTCTTCATCCAATAAGAGGTTGCCATTGTGCCGATCCTTCACCTGGACATGGTCTAATGAGAAGCAGGTACAAAACAAGCCACTTAAACAGGCATATGCTATAGAAATTCCTTCACTGTAACCTAATAAGTTTTAAACCAAGAGGATGGATGCACAAGCACATTATGTGCAAATAGAGACATTTTGCTGGTGATCATCTGTTTATGGAACCACTTCTGCATGGCATTATTTGGTCCAAAATAATCGATTGTTATTTGACCAGTTGGTCATCAGTGTCAAACAGAGTTGTATGTAAAAGGTATGTACAATTACAGATACTGCTGTTCACTCTCAAGATGCAAGCTACTTGTTACAAGACTCATAAAAGAATAAAATTTATTCATGGCAATTCAGTACCATCCAAAGAATTACAACTTACTAGTCTACCAATAAGAAATAAATAAGAAAAATACGTAATAAAAAATGTTATAAGAAATTTTCATGAACAGAAAAGAAATTCAATGGAAAACCTAAAAACACACAGAGACATCTGACTTCTTAGAAAGGGTAAATTATGTCTAACTATTGGAAGAAGTTACTTCAGCATTTCCTTTATTTAAGGAGTTAAGTGTAATGGCAACACGTGAAAATTTGTATTCTAAATTTCTTCCTGACCCACATGTTACTAACATCCAATTGTAAACCTTAGGATTGACAATATCAATGTGAAGCCTAAAAAATCAATAGATATACAACATCATAGTTCTTTATTGCATTTTCTCCACCAAAGCAGACAACTCTCTCTCTCTCTCTCTCTCTCATGTAAGAAAAGTCTATCTATAACTGGATCATAGCCTTAATACATTCAAAGTGCTGTATTAACTTTCCATTTCCCATTTGGCTCAAGTTCAAGTTGTAGTTTCAGATTTAGTATATTAAAATTTGTCTCCCTTATTTCACTTACAATGTCTCCTGCCATACTTGTTCCTGTTATCTTAGTCTAATCTCTCATGAAACTTCCGCTTCCTCTCCCTAAACGAGAGACATGCATTTGTTGCTGGTTGGCTCGTTTTTTGAGTCTTCTATTTCTTTTGCCTGCTACACCCCTTCAATCTCTGATTATTCTTTCCCCACTTATCCCTGACCATTGGTTATGTAACCGAGCCCTTGATCATGAAGGTAGGCGAGATGGCAATGGGCAAATGTGATTGTCTTGTCAAGTTTTGGAGCTTTGGCTGACAAATCACCATTTGACCTCCACTAAATCAATTATCACATTGTTAAAAATCTTTCCAACCCCTACATATCATCCTTCTAGTACAATCACCAACCCACAGACTGCAGTTGCTCTTCCCTTCAAACTCGACCATGTATAAATATTAAGTACTGACCCCAACCATTACTGCATTTTGGATTAGAAAAGATTTGCCTAATTCCCTTAAATTTCTGATGAAAAATTGTTTCAAAGGCATAACAATTAAATCTGAAAGTGTTGAACAAAGCCGAAGTGCTCCTTCTTGCTCTAGGAGCACGTGATGCATAATTCTTTCCCCCTTTTTGATAATTGCAAGCCTATAAGCCTTACCTCCTTCTAAGACTATTTTGAACAATTTAGATTTGATTTAAATTATTTTTTTGCCTCCAATGGGTTCTGATTAATTGCTGCCCCCACCAGTTGGCCTCCTAGTTTTGCAATCAATAAAATTGCTGAGGAGGTCCAGTGAGATGCTACCTACACAGAGAATTTAAACCCACAAGTTGACACTCCATGGAGGGGAGGAGGTTCTATTTGAGCTGGCTCAATAGGTTGAAACCAAAAGAATATATATGATATAATACCTATTAGTGTTTTTTGCCCATTATCCCCTGAGCAGCCAAGTGTAGGGTAAAATAACAAGACTTATAGGCTAAAAATCAATGCATTAGCAATTTAGCATAGATATGATGTATACAATATAAATCAATCCCTTAGTTTAAGCAAACAAAAAATACATGGGGGAATTATAGTTTTATATTTAAGTAGAAAAATTTTTAAATAGACAATAAGCTATAATTCCTTACAAACAACGTCCAAAGGGATCAATTATCTAATATGTTTCTTTTCTAAAAGTAACAAAAAAACAATTTGATAAGTAATAAAAAAATTTATTGATATCAAGACTACTTCATGTAATAAAAATTATATCTTAAACACTATGGTCCCTCCAAATCATTGAAAATAATTTACTTATTAAAATAAATAGCTTCATAATCTATTAATTGCATTGTAGTGGAAAAGCTACCTCCTCACACTGCATTATTTAAGAAGAGTTTATTACATGTAAACAAAGCATAAATGGCAACTGTCACAAACAGTATTGTAAGTTCACAATGCAGAAGAGACCTACATAAAACCTCCAACATCAGTATCCTAATTCATGACACACCATTTCAATTTGAGAATGCCACTCTGAACAACTCCCACATGAGCATCCTCCTTATGTGGGGTATGTGTGAGAGAGAGAGAGAACAATACCTGCAGAAGGTAGCACACAAGGGAATATCCAGCCATACTCTCAACAAAATTCCTCTGCAGAAAAAAAAAAGGAATGATATAATCTTTTACCTGAAAATAAAAACTCAATTCTACTTCTTCATCCTTCAAAATAATGTTTTTTTGTAAAGAGTAATAATGAGCTACATGAGTCAATCAAATGAGGAATCAAAAAAATTCATCCAAAAATAAATCTTTCCAGGATGCTCTCTTCTTTTCTTGCTTTTTTGGACAAGTAAAAGGAAATTACTACAAAACACCAAAAATAATGAGTGCAACCAAGTGTTGGTATTTTGCAGGAGCAAAAGCCAGAAATTTTTTTTAAATGACATTTTGCAAGCCAGTGTTGTTAAAAGTGAGCTTAAAAATCAAAGCTTGAAGCCCCAAGGTCTCAGCACTTCTCTTGGCCCAAAAAAAGGCTCTTTTAATGAAACACACGCCTAGGTATGCTTTTTTATTTTATTGCTAAAAAAGATATTGATCATCAAAATTAATTGCACTGAATAACATTGACCAATGATTTATTATACAACCACTATTCTTAAGGTGCTGCACTACACAAACAAATTTTTTTTTTTTTTTTTCATCAGAAGATACAAAAAAGATTAATTTCCCATTCTTGTGCTTGTCTTCGACTTTTAGAAGTATTTTGATTGAACCATTCAACCATGTACATCATTTGATCATAACTATCATGGTTATGTATTTGATAAAGTACAAGAGAATTATATAAATTGCAAGGTTTAAACTTTCTACGACTAGATTTTTATGATATTTTCCATTGATAATTGTTTTCAATTTACCATATAAAAACTTTAAGAATTGAAATAAGTTAAGTAAAATTTGAATAAACATTATACTTTTTTTTTTATAGGTAATAAGACTTTTATTGAGAAAAAATTGAATATCATGTTCACGATGGTGAACACTTTGAACAAGAAAACAAATACAAAAAGATCAAGAGCTAAAGGAAATAGAAACTAAAAAATCAGATACAGCAGTACAGTTCGTACACCCCCAAACACGAGCCCAAAGAAACAAAGTATGAAAAAGGAGACAAGTTATACAATTGCACTTACCTAATAGGTAAAAAATATACAAATTTTGAGTTTTTATATATATTTTTTATTATATGTTACAAATATTTTTATTAAATGTTGTTAGATATTAAATTTGAAAATTGTGTGCTTTACTTCAATCAAGCGTGCACTTGCATTTTGCACCTAGGCTCCAAGAGGCCTATGTGCTTAAGTGCGCTTGACGCTTTTACCAACACTGGCTCAACATACCCTCTCACCCTCAAACATATAGTTATCTACTCTAATCACTTCTCAACATCAAAAGACAAAAGGCCAGTGCCCTATGCTAAAAGACTCCTACATTCCTTATATCTCCATTTCCTGCCTTCCAACAAAAACAACACCAGTAAGGTATCCCTATTTTACATACATAAGCGTACATATATCTCTCTCTCTCCACTTCCAGCCTTCCACCAAAAATAACACCAATAAGGTATAATTCGTTCACATACATACTTGCGCATATAAGTATAACATATAAGTATAAACTCGTGTCTGTACACATTCACATACACCTCTCTCTCTCTCTCTCTCTCTCTCTTTCTCTCTCTCTCTCTCTACCTCTTTTTTTAGAAAATAGTATAATAAAAAAATCCTAATTTAAGTAATTCTTTCTTTTCTTTTTTTAAAGATATATCACATGTGCACCATAACTATACTACCAACAAAACTTCTAAGCAAAAGGAGAGGGAAGGGCGGGACTTAATTCAAGTCAATATCAAGTCCATTTACGGCCTAACTTTGTTTTAGTATACACCCCCTCATGTTAAAAAGCTCTTAAAACATGGGAATGAGTAAATTTCCTAAAGATAACACCACCTAAAGGATACCTATATAATTACAACTGTAAATTACCTGGGCAAGCTTAAAACTCGGAGAATTTTCTTCATACTTGGCAATGAAAAATTCACGCAAACTTGTGATGTCGGGATATCTACTCTTTATAGAATGAAGTGAAGCCTAAAAATAGCAAAGACATTAATTTGGAGATAGCCTGGAACTTAAATTGCAATTCGCTTAAAAAGCATCAATGTACAGGATTACCGTATCTGGAATAGTCTCAATCAGAGCTGTGTACGAAGAAGTAACTAGAACTTCATAAGGTCTCAACCAGAGAGGGAGACCAGCTTCTTGGAATATATCTGGCATCAAAATCCAATGATTACAAGCTTCAACTAACTGGTAAAACAATGAGAGAAAAAACCACAACCAGCCTTAGTCCCAAAATCTTGGGGTCGGCCATAGATCCTTAATAGACTAGTCAGGGTCAGCCACATGTACAAAACGATGACGGTAACAGTTTTTTACTATAAATCAGATTAGCATGATGGTACAAGACCCAGCAAACTGTGGTATTAGAGAGTCAAATTTAGATACAGCTTGTTCATTATATTGAATTATTGAGACATAGGCATTTGTGTTAGTGTACTGTCAACAGAAGAAAGTAAAATGCACTTTTGGGTGCATTTGGTCACAATTAAGGGTCAACAGTTGCATAAAATGAATAGTTGATTGCAACAAATAAGATAAAGGGGCTTAGAGATGCCATAAGTAATAGTAGAATCATTCAGACATTAATGCAATCAGAGGTTAGCTGTGTGAAGACTGGCAATTATTAGAAAAAGCATATGTTAGGTTATTAATCTTTTTTTTGATAAGTACATATGTTAGGTTATTAATCACAATTCACAACACTATAGAACTATCATGAACTGGACACATTTTCTCATAGAATGAAAAGTGTTATCAATTTACTACTTAGGAAACAAATGAAGAGAAGAAAAGCAGAAGGGGGGTTTCATTTTATCTGGGGAACATTGATTACACAGACAGCACATTTCAAAGACACTTACATTAATATATACATTTTTCATTTTCTTTTATCATTATTTTCTTTCCTTTTTCATTTACTCTTTGCTTTTAAAAGACACTTTTTTTATTTTGAAAAAGGGGGGAGGGGGGGGGGTGGGGGTGGTGTTGTGAATAATTGAGCCTATGGATTTCCCCAACATTTGGTAATCCTCCCATATCTCAAAAACTCCTCCCACAATTGGTCAGCGGTATCTAAGAGACTTTACCAACTAGGAAAAGCTACAACTTTCAAATAAACCCTACGCTAGAGGTACTTCTGCTATACCTAACAACCAACATAGCCAAAATAACATGCCTGGGAATTAAAGTAATCAAAAGGAAAGTAACAATCCACCTTTAAGACTAATATTGCAAATTATTTATTTATTTATTTTAAATAAGGAAGAAACGTCAGACTGCTAGCAATACGAACTGTAGTAATATGACTAGCGTACCCACTTTAATAAACTCAACCCAAACTAATCACACCATGACACTGACATTCACAGTTCTGAGAACCAAAAACTTTTAATTGAAGGAACATCAATTAGACCATGCAAATAAAAATAATTAAATCTAATAAAGATTCTCCCATTGACTCAAAGGCCTTGTATCTATTTTTGATAAGCAAATACAGCTCACACACCCATATGTGATTGACCCCATTCAACATCCATTGTTTGAAGAAAGGAGATGCCATTTGGTGCAAACTTCAAAACTATTGGCCTCAAGGGCAACAATTATAGGCTCAAGAGTATCACATCTCCATCCAACCATAAGGGTCCATTTGGTTGGAGAGATTTTAGGAAAGACGGAAAAAATGGGAGAGAGTTATTTCTGTGGGTGTTTGGTTAGAGAGAGGAGAGTAAGGAATATTGGTGGGGTCCGGTTGCTTTCTCCCCAGGCCCACCAAAAACCAATCTCTCCAATTTGGAGAGAAAATGGGAGAGAAAAGAGGGCTTTATTGCAATGGACAATTTTGCCCCCTTTTCACATTGAGTTTCACTTCCAGCCAACCTTTCTCTCCTTCTTCTTCTTTTTTCTCTTTCTTTTTTTTCAGCCTTGCTCCTATCCTATTATAATTAACTTTAACTTCTTTTTTCCTTTTTTTTTTCGTCTTTGTCAACCGTCAACCAAAATCTACGTGAGCAAATTACCAACATTTTTTTCTTTTTTACCAACGTTCTCCACAATTCATTTGGGATTTTTTTTTTTAATATTTATTTTAACCAATTTAATTAATCACATTATATATATATATATATAAAGAGAAATAAGTTCAAATAAAGTAATAATTATATTGTGTCACTTTCATAATGTGTCCAATTATTTCTTATATACTATGTAATTGGGGCATAAGAGTATATTCATACAAACTGCATTTTTGCATCCTCTTACTTTTCTCCTCAACTAAATAAATGAGTTTTCCATCTCTCCACTTTTTCATCCTCCCAACCAAACACATATGACAGAAAACTAAATCTCTTCTATTCTTCCACCTTTCGATCCCTTCCCCATTTTCTCTCCTCCCATTTTTCCATCCCTCCAACCAAACAGATCCTAAATGAATGGCAAACATTGAGCACCATGTTTTTCCAGTCATTATACAAAGCAACAATGTCACCCAAAAAAAAGATGAAATTATATATATATATATATATATAAAATAATTAAAGAAACGACGCCTACCATAAAAGTGCGAAATAAGTTGCACGGCAAGATGCTCTTGCCTACAATCATCACCACTCTTCACAATAACCTAAGTGAAAAGCAAGAAAACGAAATTGTCATTAGTGTCAAAGGCAGTATAATGACCACCACAGGACATATAGAACATATATACAGAATCCAAGACATGACAGCTATACAGTAACAGACATGAAACCAAACACCGCAACCGTCATGAATTAAAAATGACATACAGCCAAAAGGCAGACACAAGAAAATTTTCCACATGTCCAACAACTGCTGATTCTCCTAATAATGCTGAACATACTGAAGCAAGAATCAAACACATACACAAGGGGTAGTAGTTTTAGGTAATTTACTGTAACAAGAGGTGGTAGTTTTGTAACTTTTTCAAAACAATCAACATCCAACAGCAAAGAAGGTACGTTGTTTTGGTGACAATCTTGTTCAACCCCCCCCCCACCCCCCCCCCCCAAAAAACCAGGTAATAAAATCCATAGGTGAAGAAATGAATTTTTTTTTAAAATCAATTTTCTAGTTAACATTGCTCAAAATCACTACATCCGCTTTTGTTTTTTTAAGGTTTAATAAACAGAACTTACAGAGCGCAAATCCCAACCAGGTAAATTTCCATGAACTGAAGCTCTGCGTATCCTTTCTCTTTTTACCTCCCAAAGTTCACCAGATAAGGCATCACTGGCCTTGGGAGAACTCCCATTAAACTGTTGAGCAATTCGGAAAATGTTAGATATAAGATTCTAAATTTCCACACTAAAACAGAGTGTACAAAATAATCAATTATCATAAGCATTCACCCTTGGTTGTGCATCTGTTGAATCTTGACCAGCTCCTTTGAGAGGGAGCCCAGGAGGTGCTTCTCCTTTGGCTGCAGCAGCCTGCAGAAAAGTTCAAAATCCATTAACATCTAAAAATATACTAGCATGAAAGAGACATAGAAGGAAACTAATTTCAAGAAATAAAGGCCCAATCATTCACCAACAAGAATATTACCCTTTATTGAACTTGAAATTTTAACAGCATGACAACTTTAAACAGCACAAATTCACACATATGAGCATCTTATTATAACTAGCATATTTATGGATTAAATGTCTTATCTTTTTTCTTTTTTTAATGATTGATAGAAATACAACTAACATTTCAAGTACTGGAACTATCTTGTTTTTCCAAATCACACTTGTTACCAATCAGTACATAATGTTTGCATCCAAATTGACTTCAACATAATCTTTGTCCCCAAGGCAACCATATAAGAAAAATGGATCCATCTATTCTACAAACAAGATTCTAATTGATGCAAAGTTAGATTTTCTTATATCACAAATATGAACTTTGGTCTATATAAAAAGCAGTCAAAATATTGTCTGAGAGCATGTCATTACACATCTGAGGCTTCAGACCTTAACAGAAAACCCCACGCATCATTGGTGTATCATAAACATACTAAATCCACCTAGCTAAAGAGCATCCAGATCATAATCCATGAAAGAAATTTTCATAAAAATTTCAAACCTATGAAATTCAGGGAAGATTCTGTATATATTTCCCATAGAACATGCCCATAAAATTGTTTCCCAAGTCTAAAAGCTTCAACTAAGGGAACCCTGAGACCCCCAATCCCAAAAGAAGTCCTGACCGGCTGACCTTAAGCCCTACCTCTTGTTTAACACTTGCAATAAAAAAAGATGATCAGTAATCATTCAACCAGTGGCCTGTATTGTACTAAACAGTTAGATGAAATAATAAAAGATGACATTCACTATAAAACTACTAATTGGAGTAAACAAAAATCAACTGATAGAACACTTTCTTTTTGTAATAAGAAATTCCTATAAAGAAATCAGCAAGGGGGAGTGCAAGCAAAGTCTGCATTAACTGACATCAATAGATCGAAGTAACACCACAAAGATGGTAACTAATGCAGCATTTGTAAGAACACTAACTGTTAGGCATAAGTAGCATCAACAGAGTGAAGGGCCCACCTTTACTGCCTCTATAGCTACTGTACTTGGAACACGGCGGTGTTCCTTCCGACGTGGTGGTCCTTGATCCTCAATGTCTTCCATTCTAACTCCTGGATCTGCTGTCAGCACTACCCTTACCCACTCCAAATCACTATTACGTGCTGCTCTTGATGTATGAGTTACAGATTCATCACATTGACTACTACTTGACAAAATACTGGCAGAAGCTGAAGTACACTGCAGACTAGCACAATGGATGCCACCGTGTTCAATGCTCTGTAACTGGATGGGCAATCGCTTCTCTACAGTAAGACTCACATTAACAAACTTCTTTTTTGCATCTGACTTATGCGCCATTGCCTGATCAATTGCTTGAGCAGTTGACCTTGACATTCTATCATTACTATTACGATAAGCCTCCTGGGCAGTCCACAATGGATAAGCCCAAGGAGGTGGCTTTGGCAATAATGCATCTCCATTTGCCAGAGGAATTCCCGCTCTAGAAAGCTTTTGTGAACCAGATGTGTCCTTTGTATTGCTAAAACAAGTTTTGAAAAGGAAACAGAAAGAATGAAACAGTTAAAATCTCGTCATTAACGCTTCTTGTTCTAGTAACCATAAAATTAGTAACTATTGTAATTCATTTAGATTTTGTAACCTCGGCACTTCACTTTTCAAAACTTCAACGCATATCAGATAAGGTGCCTTTTCCCTAGAATTCAAAAGAACAGCTTCATCTTCAGGTATATGAAGCACACGATACATCCCCTTTCCCATTGGGAAGCAAACTCCTAAAAAATATAAATCAGTATTATTCAACTAAGACATAAAAGCTATATAACAAATACCCCAGCTAAAAGAAAACATATATCAATAGTGCTCTAGAAAAAGTGCAGGGTGAAGGCCTTTCGTTTGGATAAATAAAGCATAGGGTGAAGGCCTATTAGTTAAAGCAGAAAGGATATCGAGAACAAGCAGTGACAAAATAACTCCAATCTTTGATACAAAATTTTCTATGCATGTGGGTATTAAGGGTACATTAAGAAACAACTTATTTAACTGAAATTGAAAACTTTTTGCTAAAATACTGTAGATAAAGCTAAAAATTAGCTGAAATAGTATAGTGGAACCTAAGAATAGTACCAAAAAGTGCAATGGAACCCATGAATAGTAGTAAAAATAAGCTAAATAGTAAAAGAAGCTGTCCAATATAAGCTTATCCCAAATACAACCTAATATAACAAACCCCATGAAAGAACATGAAGAAAAAAACAACACACAGCTTGCTAAAGGCCAATTTTTTTGTTAGCAAGCCTCAACCTTGAGAAAAAATTTGCCTCTTCCGTTTAAGACCATAGTAATAAGAAAAATATATTCCCGCACCCTTGGCCTTGTTAGTTTAGATCACAATCGAGCAACCAGAGAAGATATTATATGTTCACCTGGGACCTCGGAAAGCAGGGAGTTGCTAACATTTAAGTGAAACACCCGACAGACATAACAACAGTTGCCCTGACTTAAAAGTGCCTTCAAAAACATCAGCTTATTAAAAAGCAGAATCCCATCATCTTTTTCCCCCCAATAGTAATAAGGACATTAGAAGTTTCTACCCCTCAAAATTAGACCCGAGAATATATTCGTTGAAGTCACATTATATATCAATCTGAAGAAATATGCATTGTATATCCACAAGTTAACACACCAAACACTTCTGCATATACTTTTATAAGAATAAAGAAACCTTCTAAAGTTGCCCCTTTCTGAAATGTCTTAGACTTGTTTCCAAACGGGCATTCCCAACATCTTCAGAAAATGGAATAGAGAAATAGAAACTATATGCAGAACATACTTTTCTCAAAATTATTGTCATTTTCATAAGTTAAGATTTATGCAAACTTTTACATCAAAAAAGCACATTTTTAGAAACACATCCCTGTTCCTAAAACACCTAACTTGGCATTATTTCATCAGAGATTTTCAGACCAGTATATAGAAAATAATATGCCACTAGTTAAATGATTGCACATAGCAAAATACTCAAAAGCACCATGTCTCTAGATGAGCATCCCAGAACTCAAATCTACGGTGTAAAGAAGTACCTCCACTATTTTGAGCCTCAGCCACATGCATATTCATATCTGTGAGAGACTAGAAACACATAAATGACAAACACAATAAATGTATTAGAAAAATATTCAAGCAACATATATGTATGTATTTATGTATCGTAAGTAATCTGGACAAAGCATAAAAAAAACATAGCCAACCTCACGGAGAGCACTTTTGCGATCTTCAATTGGAAATACATCAACCAAGCCATATGATGTCTCACATAATGAATGCACGAAGTCCAATGACTCATGATAAGCCCCTTTTCGGTAATGTGATGCAGAATTATTTGGAAGTGGGGGCTTTGCATTTGACTTATCGATACGTTGCTTTGGTGAACCAGGACACTTCTGCCAAATTAAGAGAATGGCAAATCAATTAATCAATGTGTGTGCAAGTAAGCATCTCTCTAATAAACCACTTAGGTCAACCCAAGGTTCTCTCGACAAACTAAATCAAGGAAAATGTCACCATATCAAAACCTGGAGACAAACAACAGTTGGCTTCTCTTGAGGAAATTTCCTGGAGACAAAAATCTCGGGCTTTGTATGTGAAGGAGGGAGACAATAATACTCGTTTCTTTCATAAATTAGCAAACTCTCATAGACATGCTAATCATATTAAGAGGATCGAGGTGGATGGTATTCTTTATGAGGATGAGTCGAATGTGCGCTCTCAATTAATTCTCTTCTATCAGGGGCTGTATGAGGAAACTGAATTGGGGTGCCCTACTATGGATGGATTAGATTTTGCTTGTATTGAAGAGGAGAGGCTGTCCTTAGAGAAGGAGTTCTCGAAGGAGGAAGTCATCCAAGTCTTAAGGGAGTTGGAAGGTGATAAAGCCCCTGGTCCTAATAGTTTCACCTTGGCTTTTTTTCATAAATGTTGGAGTGTTGTGGAAAAGGACGTCATGGATTTTTTTTGCCTATTTTCACCGGCACTCTACATTTGAACGTTCTTTGAATGCTTCGTTTCTCACCTTAATTCCTAAGAAGTGTAATGCTGTTAATATTAAGGACTTTCGCCCTATCAGTTTGGTGGGCAGTGTGTACAAGTTGTAGTCCAAAGTGTTGGCTAACAGGTTGAGGGCGGTTCTGGATAATCTCATCTCTGAGACTCAAAATTTGTTTGTTGGTGGAAGGCAGATTCTGGATTCAGTGCTCATTGCAAACGAGTGTCTGGATAGTAGGATGAAGAGCCAGTTACCGGGTGTGGTTTGTAAGCTTGACATTGAAAAAGCATATGACCATGTTAATTGGGAGGCATTGTTTTATCTGTTGGACTGGATGGGTTTTGGGTTGAAATGGAAGGGGTGGATTAAGGCTTGTGTTACTTTTGTCCGTTTTTCAGTCCTAGTAAATGGATCCCCTGAGGGTTTTTTTGGTTGCTCTCGAAGGTTGAGACAAGGAGACCCTTTATCTCCTCTTTTGTTTCTCTTGATAATGGAGGTTTTAAGCAGAATTTTGAAGAAGACAGAGGAGAATCACCTTATTCGGGGGTTTCATGTGGGACTAGTGAATTCTGTTGGTGTGCAGATTTCCCATTTGTTGTTTGCGGATGACACTATCTTATTTTGTGATGCCTCTAGGGAACAGTTGTTGTCCATAAGGTTGGCGTTGTCTTATTTTCAGGCTTTTACGGGTTTGAAAGTTAATGCTGGGAAAAGCGAGATTGTTCCTGTTGGGGCGGTGAATAATCTAGTTGCTTTGGCTAGTATTCTTCAATGCAAAGTGGGGAGTTTGCCTATGAATTATCTAGGGATGCCATTGGGAACTCCCTATAAGATAGCTTCGATTTGGAATCCTATTTTGGAGAAGATGGAGAAGAAACTATCAGGGTGGAAACGTCTTTACTTATCTAAGGGTGGTAGGCTCACACTTCTAAGAAGTACTCTTTCAAGTCTCCCAACGTACTTTTTATCTCTCTTTACTATTCCTAAAGTTGTGGCTACTAGAATGGAAAGTATTCAGAGGAGTTTTCTTTGGGGGTCTTCTGAGGGGAGTTTCAAATATCCTTTGGTGGCTTGGAAAAAGGTGTGTTTACCCGTCAAATTGGGTGGTTTGGAGATAAGAAGTATGGTGTCGTTTAATCAAGCTTTGTTAGGGAAATGGTTGTGGCGTTATGAGCATGAAGCTACCCATCTTTGGCGGAGTTATCTTCACAAAATATGGTGAGGGTCAAGGGGGGTGGTGTACGAAAGTTTGGAGGAGGACTCATGGTTGTGGCCTTTGGAGAAGCATTCGTGAAGGGTGGGATAGTTTCTCTAAGCATCTGTCTCTTGTAGCGAGTGATGGCACCCTTATTCGCTTTTGGCATGATAGGTGGATTGGGGATAACACCCTAAAAGATCTCTATCCTGAGCTCTATGTGTGTTTAGCTCCCAAAGATGCTTACATCTCTGAGGTTTTGTGGATTCCGAAAGGAGGTACTTGTAAAGTGTGGGATTTAAAGTTTTATAGAGCTTTTGAAGATTGGGAACTAGTTGCTTCTTATTCTCTTCTTCGAGTTATCCAACCTCGTATTCCTCGGGGTGATAGGAGGGATACTCTTTTTTGGCGGGTCAAAGGAGATGGGAAGTTCGGCACCCAATCTTACTACCAAGCAATTCAGGGTACTCCGAATTTTTTGTTTCCTTGGAAGGGTGTTTGGAAACCAAAGATTCCTAAGCAAGTGGCTTTCTTTTTGTGGACAGCTACTCATGATCGAATTCTCACGTTGGATAATCTCATGATTAGGGGTCGCCCTTTAATAAATTGGTGTTGTATGTGTTGTTGTGATGGGGAGTCGGTAGACCATCTTCTTCTTCATTGTCCTGTTGCTCATTCCTTATGGACCTTTATGCTTCAGGCTTTTGGTATTCATTGGGTTATGCCTAGATCAGTGGCAGGTTTGTTATCTTGCTGGCATCAGTGACTTGGGAAACATAACTCGCATATTTGGAATTTGATTCGAGGGTGTTTAATGTGGATTGTTTGGTTGGAACGAAACCGGCGCTCCTTTGAGAACTTGGAGAAGACGGTGGAGGAGTTAAAGATTTTATGCCAGCACAGTCTTTTTGAGTGGTCTCATTATTGGGGCTTTACTGTTTGTTCGTCTCCTTCAGATTTTATGTTTTCCCTTAGTTTATCTTTCTGATATTCCCTCTCTTTTGTTTTGTCGTTTGTGTTTACTTTTCTCTGCTGTTCATCATCATGAACAATTTGTACTTTTCTTTTTTTCTCATTAATATTAGTTTTTCTCTAATTACCTATCAAAAAAAACATATCAATTAAATTTAAGGGGGAAAAACTAAATGGCAAGTATAATTGGCAAAACATTTCATGACTGACTGCAATTCTGCCTAAGTTACTACGCTGATAAATTAATCTAATCATCTTCTCAGGATCACAAACAGACGCTCCTGAGCAAGTGGCTATAGGGAGTTGCTAAGAGAGAGCAAGCTAATGGATAAACTTCATCTTGCTAATCGGGACATAGTACCCATTTGGGTATAGCTGAAACACAGTGCGTCTGCATTTCAGCGTTTTTTTTTTTTTTTTCATTGAGAAGCACATTTCACTGCTTTCTAGTGGGTCCCGTGCACTATTCACGGGACCCACAAACCTCTTTTTTCAACAAAACTTTCATTAAAAATAAGTTCCACGACATTATTCACACATTTAAAAATTATTTTGCTATAGTGTTTTCGGTTTTCAGCAAAATAAACGGTATCCAAACAGACCCATAGTTTGTTCCCTATTAAATCTGGAAGGTTAGGTATTTGGAAGCTTGGCATTTTAATCAAGCTTCCATGGGGAAATGGTTATGGTTGCTCCACTATGGGCAGGGATTCTCTTTGGAGAAGGGTTGTGGGGGACTAAATACAAAGAGATGAGGGGTCATTGGCGTTCAATGGAGGTCACGGGTGCTCATGGGGTGTGCATGTGGAAACATGTGAGAGGCGGGTGGGAGAGATTTTTGAAGCATACAAGATTTTTGTTAAGAATGGAGTGGGATTTTTTTTTCCTTTTATTAAATCTTTTCAAGATATTTGGTGTGATGATATGCCTTCGAAGTCTTTTTTTCCTCAATTTAATTTCCATTGCGGTGAATAAAGGTGCTACCATATATGGGAACATATGTAGAGGGTTTTTCCTTTCTTTTTCTTTTTTTTTTTGGGATAACTTAGTTTTGGCCCTACGCTGTGTTTGATTGAGGTGAAAAGGGAGAGGATGGAAAAAAGAGGAAGAAAAATGGACAGCAAAAGGGGCTTTTCTCCCGTTTGGTTAGAGAGAAAAGAGGATGGAAAATAGTGAGGTCAGGGATTTTCCACCCGGGCCAACCATTCTTTTTCTCTACAAATTGAGGAAAAAGGGTAGAGAAAATGGCCATGAACATGAAATTATAACATTACCCCTATTATCCTATTGTTTTTAGTTTCCATAAGGGCATAATAGTAATTAAATTTTTTTCCCTTCTACTTTTTCATCATCTCTACCAAACACACATCAATTTTTTTTTTTTTATAAGTAAGAAAGATATATATACGAAAGGCTACTCTATGCATGAAGAACATAGAGCAAACCCAGAAAATACAAAAAGAGGAAAACAAAGAAAAAACATAAAAGAAAACCAAACAACAGAAAAATTACAAAAGAGAATGGGAGCAAAGAAAAGAAGTGAGGGAAAGGAAGATTCAAACTATCTTCCCATAGACATAGACATGGCAATACCATGTTAATAAGTTGTATGTGTAAGTCTACTGGGGAGACGATCAATCTTTTTTTACATTATGTCATAGTTAGGGAGCATTGGTCAGTAGTTTTTGCCTTGTTTGGAGTGCGAGAACGGAACTCAAGATGTTTTGAAGGGAAGGATCGGCCTATTTCTGAAATTAAATCTCTTCTCCTTCACACCTTGCTAGAGTGGAGTTCTTCCTTTCATCTTTCTCCTTGTTCTAATTTGTTAGAAATGCTTGATATTTGTAATTTTTGTGTTTGATGTACTGTTTTCCATGTACACCCCCAGTGTACCTGGACTTTTATTTAATACAATTCCATTATTTATCAAAAAAAAAAACTATCTTCCCACTTTTTTATCCCAAAAGCTTAAGCTTAAAATTTTGGGACAATCGGTAATTTGAAATGGTATCAGAGCAAGAAATCCTGAGTTCTATCACTCAACCTCCTCCTATTTAGAATGTTATAATCTCAAGTGTTGGGCTCCACTTATTAAGAGGGAGTTTAGGCCCACGTGAAAGGGGGTGTTAGATTAAATAAAGAAATTCACCATCTCTCAATAGCTTAAGCTTTTGAAACAATCAGTAATTTAACACAGCCAATTAATTATCTACTCCTTGGGGATTAGAATCCATGGAAAAACTCTTGGTGTCAATGTTCTCTCATGCTTTGCAAGATTGCAAGTTAGAATCTGTCTGAGAAATTCTTTTGAGGTCCTTTATAAGACCCAAATAACTGGGAGACATAGGGAGAAAATGGGTTGGTCATTATCCATGATCAGGAAGTTTAATGTCAAATCATACTATGTTGTTAAACGGGGATACTAAATCAGATTTTCCTAGGAAGGCAAATATGGACAACAGACTCCAAGGAAGGTAGCTTTCTTTGTTTGAACATCAATTCATGCTATAATCTTGACTATGGATAACCTTCATAGACATGGCAATACCATGTTAATAAGTTGTATGTGTAAGTCTACTGGGGAGACGATCAATCTTTTTTTACATTATGTCATAGTTAGGGAGCATTGGTCAGTAGTTTTTGCCTTGTTTGGAGTTCATTGAATAATGCCAAGCTTGGTGAAGGATCTTTTAGCATGTTGGGAAAAGAGGAGTGAAGAAACATCAGAATTCCACGTATGGAATGCTATTCCATTACACTTTATGTGGAGTTTATGGATGAAACAGAACTCTAGGGCATTCAAAAAAGTGGAGACCTCAGAGCCTATCTTGAGTTTTTTTTTTTTTTTTTTTTTGGATATCTTTGTTTGAATGGCTAAAGGATATTGGGAGTCTAGAGTGTACTTCTTTTATAATCATCTAGATCTATGCAATTTTAGATGTTACTCCTTTGGTGGGCACCTGTATAGTCCTAGTATACTAGAGATGTACTCATTTTTAATAAAATTTTACCGCTTATCATGAGAGAGACAGACCTTAGTTAGAGGCTAACTAGGTTTTTACAAAATTGTTATTGGTACTCTATATGCATGAATACAAGATCCTGTATGTTGAATAGTCAAGATGAGTAGTAGGATCCTACTTTTAAGGCATTTACACATGACAACGACTTCATATCAATATTGATCTTCAATCTTCTTCTTTTTGGCATTTTATTTTGAACCAATAATTACTATCCTTAAGCTAGTTCTTGACTCCTAATCTCCAAGGTTGTCAATACCATTTCACTTAGGTAATCTACCTTTTCATTGTAATAGATGTACTCAGTACCCTATCATTCTGCTTACCTATTCACACACAGCAATATAGAGGTGGGTTTTGAAACTAGACTTGCGACTTAGTCTGGATTATTAAATGATGGGATGTGTAATGAAGACAAAAAATGGAACAAGGGCCAAGTAATGGGCTAATTTAAATATTGACTAAACCATACCATAAACTTCATGACTTGACTAGGCTTGACTATAGTATCATTAACACTATTTTGCGAGTTTATAAAGAAATATAATGTAATGAAAATGATTGAAGTATTCTTTTTCTGGTACATTTGGAAGCATATAAAGAAGGAAGGGAATGAAATGAATGCATACTTTTACTATTATGCCATTAAATTTATTTGTGTCTCAAAGACATGAGGATAAAACATAATTTCTCTTCAATTAATGAACAGAATGGATTGTTCTGTCCATATTTTAGAGAAATGCAGAGAGAATGGAATGGAATAGACATTCCTCCTTGGCCATTTCATTCATTCTCATAGAACCCTCAAATAGGAGAACATATGGAATATTCCTTAAAAAACCATTCCATTCCATTCCAAGAAGGTTATAATATAAGGGGCTTGCAGGTTTAATTTTAGCAAACAAACAAGAGAAGCTGCAAAGCAGACATGTAGACAAAGGATATAGGAAGAACAGATCATAGGGAAGACCAATTGAATTTGCTAGTGATGCAGTGGAAAATAGGAGCCAAATACAAACAAGGTACAACAGTTAGCATTGCATGCTCTTGAGGATAAACATATAATAAGATCAACAATGATTCTCTTTGTTTGTGATTTTTTTAAGGTTAAATTGCATTTTTTGTCCTCAACCTTTGACCATTGTTTCAAACTCAGTCTTTATACTTTAAAATGTTTCAAGAGGATCCTTAAAATCATTTGATGCATGGAAAATGTAGACATAACAAACAAAATTCATGATACCGAAGTCACTTTGATGACATGCCATAAATTATGTTTGTCACGTCAACAATTTCCATCCATTATATGACAATAAGGACCCACTTTCTTCTTCTTCTTCTTCGTTTTTTTTTTTTTTTTTTTTTTTTTTTTTTTTTTTTTTTTACATCAGTACAAATCTACAATGTAAGAGTACTGGTCAAGATGCAAATTTTCAGCCTATTGCCAAACAAAGGTGGTATGATCCAATAATGCAAGTCTTCACTTCAGCATTTACAATATTAAAAACACTGCCACACTAAATATACATCTAACGTCCCCATTATAATTTCTCTTCAATTTGATCCACCCTATAAGGTCGTCAAATGTATCAACATATGTAAAATTGCAAGATCTTAAACAGCTTGACCTGCCTCATTTCATTCTCCAAAACTGTGTCCCCTACAAAGCTTTTACACCCTCTAACTTTCCAACACGACCAAATCGGTATACTCTAAATATCCTCTCTCACTTTTTTATAAGTAATCAAATTTCATTGAAAAAAAGGAAATACCTATTCTCTCTGTACCTGTATTAGTTGATTTTTTTTTTTTTTATTGGCACCAGGTATCTAGAATAGAGCCCCGACTAATCCTAGGGGTGCACAGGCCCACGGCAAGGAGTTTCCCGTAAGTGCACCTTAGGTAATTCAAGGGGCAATTAAATTCCCCCAGTCCGATGGCCCCAGGGGAGTGAATGCACACAAGGCTGCTCGAACCCAAGATGTTCGGGTTTCATGGCTAGTCCCAGTGTTGATATATTAGTTGAATATTATCAACACCGCCTTATAATTGTCCTTAATACATTCATTTGGTCAAATTTCAGACAAACATGAGCTAAAAGATATTGAACACATTTTGGCATAATACAAGCTTATGTTTATGATACCATATCCTTTTCAAGAAATAGCTACAGTTTAAAACTTTTGCCCCTTTTTTTTCATTTTATTTATTTACTACCATCCCTATTCCATTCCTATAGCTATCAATTGCATTGTAACAGATTTGAATCTCATAATCCTATCTGCATTTTACAATTCACAAATTTTCTTGTAGACAAACTTACTACACTCCCACTAATCGTTTGCTAAGCCAACTCAAACTCAACTACTTGGATCATTACCATATTTCAAGTTGCAAATCTAAGCCTACTTTCTAGTGCTAAATAATTTATCCCCACTACGACATGACAATCAAGAGTCAATGTGCCAATGCAAACCAAAAATGAATAAATAAACCAAAACTAGCAAATTTAAATTCTGCAAATACTTTCATGATCTATTCTGAAACTTTATTAATAGCCTGGCCTGAAATTGGAAAAATGTGTCAAAAACTAGAGTACATGGGATACTACTAGCTTTCATATACTACACACACAAGAGAGTATAACTGGGAATTCCACATGAATTGAAGAACCTGGTAGAGTGCACACAAGCATTAAAGAGTGTCAATCATCAAATGTTCAGATAACATTCTACAACTATAGAATCTGATAAAACCAAAAAGGGAAACATATCTTCTATTCTGATGCCAAAACATAATTTGGAAATAAAAGAGTGCTGGAAAGTGAAGGCCATGCTTAAAAATTAACCAAAAAAAAAAAACCAATTCTAAACTGACCTCTTTGTGCTTCTTTGAACCAAACAGCTCCGAGTCTTCAACTGAACGGTCACGATCCCTAAACAACTTGCGGAAAAAATTCTCAGTTCCTGGACTACTTTCAGACAAGCTACCGACGTTGTTGTTTTCATTTGCTGCAGTACTTTTGGAATCTTCTGGGTGCACACGAAACACTCTTCGGAACAATGAAAAGTCAGAAGGCTCTTCTTCCTCAGCATTTGCACTCCCCTCATCAGTTTTATCATGTGCATCTTTCTTGTCATCAAATTTATCTTTAAAGAATTTCCGGAAAAACCCTTCTTTTTCATCATCATCGGCTGATTTTGAACTTTTCTCTTCAGAATTTGCCGTATCTTCATCTTTCTTGTCCTCAAATTTATCTTTAAATAGTTTCCGGAAGAACCCCTCTTTTTCATCATTGTCAACAGATCTTGAACTTTTCTCTTCGGAGTTCACCATATCTTCATCTTTTTTTTCCTTATCTTTAAATAGTTTCCGGAAAAACCCCTCTTTTTCATCATCTTCAACAGATTTTGAAGATTTTTCTTCAGAGTTGACCATATCTTCATCCTCCTTCCTCTCACTCCCGTCCTTCTTGTCCTCAGACTTATCTTTGAAAAGCTTACGAAAGAATCCTTCTTTTTCATCGTCTTCAACTGATTTAGAAACCGATTTATCCTCAGCATCACTCTTGCTATCACGAAACAACCTCTTAAAAAACCCGTCTGAGCTCGATGTCAAATCCTCATCCTCGCCTCTACTATCCCTCAAAAACCTCTTTAAAAACCCATCCTTTTCAGAGTCATCATCATCTTTCTCTGAGGACTTCCTAAAAAGCAACACATCTCGAACCCTTGAGCCCCCCTCATCCTCACCGCCTCTACTACTGTCCCTTAAAAGCCTTCTAAAGAACCCATCCTTTTCCGACTCATCCTCGTCTTTCTCAGCGGACTTCCTAAACAACACCTTTGGACTTGGAATAAACTTCTTCAAAATGTTGTTCTCCTCAGAAGACAAGTGACTACCATCCTCTTGCAAATTGCCTCCCGAAGAAGGGGAGAAGGATAGAGACAGGGATAGAGACTTTTGGGTGGGTGGTGAAGATGTTAGTGACAACAAGCGCTGTTTGGATGATAACAACTTATTCAAGACTTGATTTTTACTTCCGGGGCTGGAAGATGTGACAGTTACAGGCCGAATCAAAGGAGGCCACTCGCCCATCAAAGTGGCTGCAAGCTGACACTTCTCTTGAATCCTACTAATCCCTTCATTATCATCTGAATCCTCAATCTCGGCCATCAAAAACCAATGCACCTTCAAAGCAATCTTCAAGGACTTGGAGCATATATCGATGACAAACTTATCCAAAGAGGGGCTGGGCTTGTGCACCATGAGGTAACAAACTTGAAACAAATAGCTCTCGATACCGGGTAATGGCAGAGTGTACATTCTATTACAGAGGTAATCGCGAACCCCGGGGTGATCATGCTTGTACAAATAGCTAACCGCGATCCATTCGCAGAAAAACGCGGAGTCGAAGAAGCGAATGAGCCAGCCATTCTCGCCGGACTCACTCGCCCGGTTGATTTGAGAGGTGATCGTAATCTCACGCGGAGACTCATCGGAGTCTCGTAGACTCAGTCCTAGAAGTCTCACCATTTGGTTTTTCTCAATCTAGCATTATCATTTTTTTTTTATTTAAAAAAAAAACCCTAACATAACAACAACAACAACAACCACACCTCAAATCCAGAAACCCTAGGTTCCTAATACTCACAAACACATATAAAACTAATCACAAGCGAATCAGAGCAGAAACATCAAAGAAATGAAGTTTCTAGAGAGAGAGAGAGAGAGAGAGAGATTTGCTTACGCGGAGAGAGAGAGAAAGAGTCGAATCGGATTCTGGAGAGTAGAGATACGAATAGAAGAGAGGGAATTTGAAAACAGGTGGAATGAGGGAACGACGTCGTATTGGTGCTAGTTGCTGCAGTGATGCAAGGTCGTCGTCGTGCTGTGCTGTGCTTTGCTTTGCTTTGCTTGTTGAATTGAAAAGGGAAAGGAAGGAAGAAGGTGGTGAATAGTGAATGGTGATTGGTGATATTAATTTTCTTATTTCACATTTTATTTTATTTTTTTTTTTTTTTGTTGGGAAATTACTATTATTTACAAGTAGAAGTAGTAGTAGAAGCATCAGATCATATCAGAAAGAATAAAAAGTTAAAAGGAAATAGTGAACAACAAAAAAAAATAAAATAAAATAAAATGAATGCTGCTTTGTGCAATAACGTGTGAGGTGGGGGTGGAGGTTCCTTCCTTCAATTTCCCTCCAATAACAACAAGGGTGAAAAAATGTGTAACGTAAAAGCACATTTTAGGAATTCCAATTCCCAATTGTCAAGAGATTTTAAATTTTGAATTTTTACCATCGTCTTCATTCCTCATCATTCACTCGTCAACCTGGTTCGCTACGTGGGCTCCGTAGGATATGTCTTTCTAATCTTCCCTACTCTACCCTTTCTTTTTTTTCTTTCTTTTTATAAATCATGATAAAATTATTTGTGTAGGGTATGAATTTCGTGGACTACGCAATTACTTCCAGTATTGTTAGCCCAACAAATCCCCAACAATGAATTTGTAGAGAATGGGTTAAACAACTGGGCTGAATATGGATTTAGCAACGGTTCATGCAAACGAGACAAGAGAAAAAAGGACTCAGGCAATAATTTAATGAAAGTCTCTCTGATCCGAAGAGATTTTTGCCTTTCTTTTTTTTATCTCCTCCAAAAAAAAATTCCTCCCCCTCTATGTTAGACATGTTTCTTTATATATACACCTTTTTCCCTCATCCTCACTGCACACTTGTCCTTCATCTAAGCGTTCACTCGAGTATTAGTCACATCAGGAGTTTTCTTTAATCTGCAATGAGCGGTAGTGGCTGAGGTTTCACTGTTCAGGTGTCTTCTCCACATAAATGCGGCCAGAAAAGTTGTTGCAGTGCATTAAATGCGGTGATGGCAGCTTTATTTGTAAGATATTTCAAGATATCTCCGTGCTTATGGACGCCCAGCACCTCCCTCTGAGGAATCTTCTACTTGATCAAGTTCTTTGGAGGTCCGACCGGCGGAATTTCTTCGGACATGTCAGATTGTCTTCGGACGCAATAATAATCCTTCCCCGGTTGAATGTCTGCCAGGACAGCAAAACATTGTTCCTTTTAATCTCTTCGGACAGGAAGTTATATTTAAATTGGGCCATAGGCTCAACATGTGGCGTTGGGCTTACTCACCCACAATTTGCATTTGAGTTTTTTTTTTTTTTTGACTTATGGGTTTGAATAATATTTTGATAATGGTTCATAAAATATTTTAGATCAAATTATAATGGCACTTAAAAGAAATAACATTTTAAAATTTTATATATAGGTTAAATAACTTACATAATTTTATTCTACTAATACCAATCATCCAAGCGAATACTTTTTTTTTTTTTTAATGAGTGAGAGTTTAACAATTTTGTTGAATAACATTAAGAGGTTACTACATCTGCTACTAGTGCGTCACCGAGAGTTAAAAAGAAGATTCTCCAACCATACCAAGTCATCTGCATGAGTCTCAAAAAATAAAAGTTAACTTATGAACAACACTAGTATAACCACTACAAACAAAATAGGAACTTCATAAATGAGTTTGAGCAGGGGGGAAATGAAAATAATCGAGGGTGCTTTGATAAGCACCATACCACCTTTCAGCAAAAAAAAAGCACCATACCACCTGCTCAAAGTGTTGATTTAAACTTTGACTACGATTTTTCAATTTTTTACATTTTTGTTTTTTTTTTTTTTAAGATAAATAAGTGGTTTTTTATTATGATGGATTTTTTTATTAGATTGACCCTATTGGGACTTTTTTTTTTTTTTTCCTGTGTGTGTACCACTAGAAGGGGCCCCTGATAAATTTGGGGTTTTTTTTATAAAAAAAAAAAAAAAAAAGCCTAAACCTCTACATCAATCTAAAGATGACCAATGGCTATCAATGCACTTCTTAGAGCATTATTATTGGTGGAGGCATATAGCTATAATGCTATTTTTGCCTTCTCAAACTAGAAAATATGGTGCTACATTAATGGTGCCATAGCTAAAAAAATTTAGCTACATGCTACAGTAAATAGGTACTAGTAGTAAACACAAGCACACAAAGTGCTCTCGTTCTTAGAACGTAGATGCAAGTTTGGTCTTAGACATGCAAGTAGTCTATAGTCTCCCCTTGTGAGACTCAATGTTTTTGCTTTCTCTTCTTTGTTCCTTCTGTTACTTCACCACTTTCCCTTACCCCCCCCCCCCCCCTCTCCACTCCCACCCCCCCTGTACTTCTACTGACATTTGACAAAGATGGCCGAGGCGCTTGAGGAAATCTAGAAAAAGCTAACACTTACCGAGGAAGAATATGAAGGAATAACCCTTGACAGAGAGACTACTCAGATTACTAAAGAGATCAGGAAAAAAAAAAAAAGTCTCATCATGACGATTCTCACCCAAAAAAGCATCAATACTGAAACTTTGCGAAAAACAATAAGACTAGTATGGAAACCAAACAAAGGAGTTCGAATTTCAGATATAGAGGAAGACTTATTTCTGGTTGAGTTTGGCGACACAAAAGACAAACAGAGGGTTCTAGACATATGCCCATGGAGTTACGATAAAAATATTGTCCTACTCTAAGATTTCGACAGTGAATCTGCGTCAAAGGACATCCGACTCCACTGGTCCCCTTTTTGGGTCCAAATACATAATCTTCTCCTGAAAAGCAGAACGAAACAAACTGGATGGATGATAGGAAGCAAACTTGGAGAGGTTATGGATGTGGATATTCCGGAGAATGGTGTTTAATGGGGACGCTATCTGAGAGTCAGAGTTAAGATTGATGTAACGAGGAAGCTAGTCCGGGGAAAAAAGATAAAGGTCGAAAATGATGAGCAGCGGTGGGTCTTCTTCAGGTATGAACGACTCCCAAACTTCTACTACCTATGTGGGATGCTTGGGCATGGTGAAAAAAAGTGTGATAAGGATGGTCTGCCCAGCATGGGAGAAGAGAAAGGTGCTTACCAATACAATGCTTGGCTCCGAGGCGAACCTAGCAGACAAAACTCCTTTGATTCTTAGAGCAATAACGCACAAGGCCAGAGTAGCCATACGCCGGAAGACCAACAATGTACCAAGCAAAACGTCAGCCATGGCCTCCCTTTCTCCCACGTGACAACCGGAGTAGGTGAACCACACACGAGCGACATGGTTGGTAGTCCCAGGGGAGCATCTGATACACCTATGCCCTACCCAAAAGTCATGCCAAAGCCGCCCATTTCAAAACCCGCAAAAAGCTTAGCTTGGAGCAGTGAGCCAGACCCTATAAAAGGTACGATACCAAAGCTGAACTCTCCCAAAAGCAAGTAAACTCCAGAGGTAATATCTCCTTAAACCCAGCTAAGTCAAGCACCTTGGAAGCAAGTGAAGTGCGCACGAATATCAATGACAAAAGACAAATTGGTAGCAACCGAGGATATGGAAAATGATGTTCTGCAAGCAACAACAAAAGTTGAAAAAAATCAAAGAATACAATGGGATATTAATACTGGGCCTACGCCCATCGCCTATGATATTTAAGAATGAAGTGGACTAGGTTGATGACTCGGCTGGGCCTAAGGGAAGTTTTTGGAAGCGTATTACTAGAAATGGTGAAATAAAAAGCCCAAAACCTATCACTAACAAAGGAGCCCAAAAAAGAGATGGCCTAACTCCCTTACAGGAACTTGACCCAAACTCCATCTCCTTGAAGCGAAAGAAAGGAAAGCAGTCAACTGGGACTGCATGGGAAAACAAACACAACATGGTTGGTGATATGGCGGAGGCTGCGGTGCAGCCCCACCCAGCCCAATGAGTATCTTATCCTGGAACTGCCAAGGGCTTGGGAACTCTCGGTCAATTCTTGCACTTACCAAAATGGTGAAAGCTGAAACTCCCCTTTTGATCTTCCTCATGGAGACAAAAGCCAACATAGCACGTATGTCAAAGATTTAGACAAAGCTAGACTACACGTAAGGAATAATAGTCCCAGAGTGATGGAAAGAGTGGAGGTCTCGCCTTCCTATGGAAAGAAGGCATAACTGTTTGGACCAATAAGTATTCAAACTCCCACAGTAACGTTATCATTCCTGATTCTGTAACTGGCCAGCATTGGAGGGCCACGAGTTTTTATGGCCCCCTGATGCGCAGAAGAGACATACATCCTAGAAGCTACTAGAATATATACATGCACAACTTAAACTCCCTTGGGTTGTTTTTGGGGAATTCAATGAGATTACTCACGCTGATGAAAATGTGGATGGGTAGAGAGGAGTGTTGAGCAAATGATAGCATTCAGAGATGCCCTTGACTTTTGTGACCTCCAAGACTTGGGCTTCAATGGCCCAAATTACACATGGTGCAATGGAAGACTTGGGCAGCAGCGTACGTTAATTCGCCTTAATAGAATGATGGCAAACTCTGCATGGCAAGCCATATTCCGCGGAGCAAAGGTGCAACATCGATCCATGGAGACCTCTAACCATTGCTCCCTATTGCTACACTTAACCCATGGATGCAAAGCTCGGAAACGAAAGCCTCGTTTCTGTTTTAAAACGATGTGGCTGTGGGACCCAGCATGTAAGGAACTCATGGAATTAGCTTGGAATAGTATTAGCACTACTAGTGAAAACCACACCATCCAAGCTAAAGTAAAGAATTGTCAAGACCAACTCCAATGGTAGAACAAAAACGTTTTTGGGAACATTGATAAGCAGCTAAAGGATAAGCAAGAAAAACTTCAACAACTTAAGTCCCTCAACACGCTACATGAATATGCCAAGGATATTCAACATCTTCAGAAAGATATAAATGAGCTAATGGATAAGGAAAATGACATGTGGTACCAGAGATCATGAGCTCTATGGATGCAGGAAGGAAACCGCAACACCAAATTTTTCCACTCTACAGCAACTCAGGGGCGTCGAAAAAATACTATCCTAGGGCTACAAGATGACTTCGGTTGCTGGAGAGACAATGCAGAGGACATAGAGACTATTGTGTTGGACTACTACACTTCCATTTTCCAATCAGACATGCCATCTACTTTCGAGGCAGTAGAGGAAGCTCTTGAACCAAAGGTAACACCAGAAATGAATGCCGCTTTGCTCAGTAAGTTCCACCCTGATGAAGTCAGAGATGCTCTCCAACAAATACACCCATTGAATTCCCCAGGACCCGACGGTATGCCACCTGTCTTTTATCAGAAATTTTGGAATATTGTCGGGTCAAATGTTACAGAATGTGTTCTTAGTGCTTTAAATTATGATATCATGCCCTTTGATATAAATGCCACACACATATGCTTAATCCAAAAAAAGTCCAATCCACAAAAAATCACAGACTACCTCCCCATTAGCCTTAGTAACATTCTTTCCCGTATCATCTCAAAAGTCTTGGCTAACCGTTTAAAACAAATTCTGCCTGATGTCATTAGCACCTCCCAAAGTGTTTTTCTCTCTGACAGATTGATCATAGACAACGTATTGGTGGCGTTTAAAACAATGCACCATATTAACCAAAGGCGGAAAGGGAAGGATGGTCTCATGGCCATCAAGCTCGACATAAGTAAGGCTTTTGACAGAGTTGAGTGGCCATGCTTGGAAAGGATCATGAGGAAACTTGGCTTCCATGATCGTTGGATTTCTTTGATGATGATGTGCATCACAACCGTATCATACTCAGTTTTACTAAATGGTGAACTGCGAGGAATGATCAGGCCAACCAGGGGGATCCGACGAGGCGATCCAATATCCCCCTACCTATTTCTATTATGTGCTGAGGGACTCTCAGCCATGCTTAAAAAGGAAGAACTCCAAGGCCACATCAAAGGTATCTCGGTTTGCCATGGAGCGCTACCCATCTCGCACCTCCTATTCACGGACAACAACCTAATATTCTGCAAGGCCAATATGAGTGAGTGTAACAAAGTTTGGAAGGTGTTAAGTGACTATGAGGCAGCCTCGGGTCAGCAGATGAACAGAGAACAAACTTCACTATTTTTTAGCAAAAACACAAGCATGGATATCCAAAACTCCATCGAAAGCCCCTTTGGAGCCCAAATTATCAAGCAGCATAACCAATACTTGGGACTCCCCTCTCTAATAGGCAAAGGTAAAAAGAAAGCTTTTAACAAGCTAAAAGACCAGGTGGGGAAAAAGATAGCGGGATGGAAAGGGAAGCTCCTCTTAAATGCAAGTCGAGAAACACTCATTAAAGCCATCGCCCAAGCGACTTCAACTTATACGATGAGTTGTTTCAAATTGCCGGAATCACTATATCAAGAACTTGGCTCCATAGTTAGTAGGTTCTGGTGGGGGCAGAAAAATGAAGAGAGGAAAATCCCTTGGAATGCTTGGGATAAGCTTTGCAAGCCGAAGGTTGAAGGAGGCATGGGCTTTAGGGATTTAAAGGCTTTCAACCTCGCTCTCTTGGCAAAACAGGGTTAGCACCTCATGCAAAAGCAAAACTCCCTGCTCCACCAAGTCTTCAAGGCCAAGTACTTTGCAAATGGTACATTTTTGGATGCACAGCTTGGCAAACGACAATCCTTTGCATGGCGAAGCATTATGGCTACGAAAGATGTTATTCTTGAAGGCACTCGGTGGAACATTGGCAATGGTGCGAATGTTCAAATCTGGGAAGACAAATGGATGCCAACCCCGTCATCCTACAAAGTGGTGAGCCCTTGAATGGCCCTGAGTAATGGAGATTATGTTTCATGCCAAATTAACCAAAAGTTGCATGCATAGAAAGCAGATGCTATACACCGTATCTTCCTACCACATGAAGCTCAAGTAATATTAGGCATCCCACTTAGTTCCCTCCCCATTGAGGATTGTCTAGTCTGGACCGTAAAACCAAATGGGGTCTTCTTTATTCGCAGTGCTTACCACGTGGCCAAGAAGCTTCTTGACAACCAAGCTGAAGGACAATGTTCAGACAACTTAGTAATGAAAGCCCTATGAAAGTTAATATGGGGTTTGAAATGCCCGAGCAAAATCCAAAACTTCGCCTGGCGAGCTTGCAAGAACATACTTCCAACGAAGACCCGACTTCAAGACTGCCACATTCCAATTAAGGTGGACTGTGATCTATGTGAGGAGGTTGAAACCACAAGGCATGTCTTCTGGAAATGCAACTTAGCCAAAGAGGTATGGACGACCCTCAAGATTCACCCACCTAATCAGTCATGGGAGCCTCGTGATTTCATAGATATACTCTGGTTATTCTAGGAAAATCACTCCCATGTTGACTTGGAATTCCTCATTACCACGGCATGGGGCATTTGGAACAATAGGAACAACATTAGGCAGGGAGCCACTTCAAAAACTGCTTCGGGAATCATAAATGATGCCCACCGATACATTGTTGAGTATCAGAAAGTAGCAAGCCACCCCACGCCCAGGCAAGCAGTATCCTCTCCCAAATTTTGGAAACCTCCGCCCCCAGACTAGTACAAAATAAATGATGATGCCGCGATGTTTGTTGAAGCGGGACAATGTGGTCTTGGGGTCGTGATTCGTAATGACAGTGGGCAACTCATGGGAGCACTTTCAAAAATGCTCCTGTATCTGCTGGAAGCAATGGAAGTAGAGGCCAAGGTTGTGGAATGTGGGATCATCTTCGCATGGGAGTTGGGACTTAGACAAGTCATTGTGGAAGGAGACTCATAAGTGGTAATTCATGCATTCAACCGAGGGACCACTACCCCCCTGCCAATCCAGCAAATCATCTCTGGTGCTCGGACCTGGCTGCCAAACTTCAGATCATGGAAAGCAATTTTCGCTCAACGAGATTGCAACAAGGCAGCTCATTTAATGGCTAGGCACGCTAAAGACATTGTTGATTGTTTAATATGGGTGGAAGATACTCCTCTTCCCATTGTATCTCAGATTCAATCTGATGTAATTTCCTTGGGTCTTACCCATGTTGAATGAAATTTACAAATATTTTTTCACCAAAAAAAGAAAAAGAAAAAAGGTACTAGTACATTTTTACTATAGCAAGTAGCTACTGGTTTTTTTTTTTTTATAACTTTTTTTTTATTCTTTTTTTTTTCTTTCAAATTCAGCTCATATCTCTCTCTCTCTCTCTCTCTCTCTCTCTCATTACTCCCCTTTCTCAGACCAAAACTCCTCTCTTTCTCTCTTATCTCAGACCAGATCATGTCATGGGTCACAACGTGGGTCATGCCATGGATCACGTCCCTGCCGCCGCCCTTTAATCCATTTCTTTTCTATCTTTGCTTAGATCGGAATTTGGGTGTGTTGGTTGTGATTGGGTTTTTTTGTATGTGTTCATATGGTTTTGGTGGCTATGGTGTTTAATTTTGTTTATCCTGTGCTTTTGGTGGCTGTGGTGGTGGTGATGGTGGTGGTTTGGTGGCTATGGTGGTGGTATGTTGTTTGATTTTTTTTTTCTTTGGGTTTGGTGGTTGTGGTGGTGATGATGGTGGTTTGGTAGCTATGGTGGTGGTGATAGTGGTGGTTTGGTTTTTTATTTTGTTTGTGGGTTTGGTTGTGACTGTGGGTTGTGGTTGAAATGGTGGTTTGGTGGCTATGTTGGTTGTGGTTGAAATGTTGGTTTGGTGGCTGTGATTGTAGTTGTCGTGGGCTATGTTGGTGGTTGTGGTCGTATTGGATTTGGTTGTAACAATGGGTTATGGTTGTGGTGGTGGTGGTGGTGGTGGTTTGATTTTTTTTTCCTTGTCTTGGGCTGTGGTTGCCCCATGGAGGTTGTTGCTGGTGGAGTGGTGGTGGAGGTAGCTGTGGCTGATTGAAAGGTTTTTGTGGTGGATATTTTTTATTTTATTTTATTTTAATGAGTTCTTTATATTATTTTAATCAAATAACTAAAAATATTGATCCATTAATGTTTGGTGTATTGTAAAGTGAATAGGTAAAATAGATAAAATGACTTTTGTAGGTGCTAAATAGTCAAATTTTTGTCTCCACCAATATGGATGCTCTTAGGCCCATAAGAGAAGTCAAGCCTAAAATCTAAAAAGTGAGACATGCACATATAATAATGGGCTTTGATATGTCTAGTGGTAAGGCAAATGTCAAAAATAATATAAATCTAACAATGTGAAGAAAACAAAAGGGTAAAATACTATTTTTCTTTAAACTTTACTAAAAGTTTGTTTTTTTATTTCTAAACTTTAAGAAATTCATTTTTCATTCCTGAAAAGTTCTTATTTCATCCCTAAACTATTGAAATTTTTTTATTTACGTCTTTAAACTTTACTAAAAGTTTGTTTTTCATCCCTAAACTTCTGAAAAAAAAATTTCTTTTTTCATCATTATTTTTATCTCTATACTATTCAAAAAACTCTTTACAAAGTTTAGGGATGAAAAAAGAATTTTTTAAAGTTTAGAGACATAAACAAACTTTTAGTAAAGTTTAGAGACTAAAATAGTATTTTACCCAAAACAAAATAGTTCTTGTCAAGTGATAGAATGAGACCAATTATTACACTACCAGAGGTTAGATGAAAATACACCTCTAACGATAAGCTAAAACAAATAAGTCTTAGAAATCTGTACATTAATGCCCTCTGGTCTAGATTAATGGGGTTAAATTGGAGTGTAGTAAAAGGAAAAGAGTATGTTCAATCAGTTGTGCACAATAATGGATTCATTGCATTTTATTACTTTTCAACTAGCTTAGATCTTCTCAATGATATGTATTTGCCTTCTTTAGTGTAGTGGAGTGAATGATGGAAAGTAAGGTGTGAAAGAGGATTTTCTTACATATTTTTTTTAATATGGATGGGATGGTGAAAGTAGTATTAAGAAATGAATCCCTTTGTTAAAATAAAGGACTTCTTCTATATAGGAGTAAGAAATGTCCAATAAACCAAGTTCTAAAGGCAAAGCCAACACACAAGACAAAAGAAAGAAATGTTTTAAGTCAGTTGGTTCTCTGATAAGGGTGTAAGTTGTCCCAAATCCTAAAGTTGGTTCAGGTGGTTGATGAAGGATATTAGCCAGTGAGAGACTTGTTGTGCACTAGCTTTTTAAGAGCCTAATACGTGACTATTTTAGCATATCAAGTTTCATGTGAAGGTTTTTCTTATAGACTACTAGAACTATTAAAAATACCAAATTGACCCTTCAAATCATAAAACCCAAGTTTTCCCCGTGAAAGCTCTTGTGCTTATGCTTGGATTATGAGGTAAAGTTTTGTGATGTCTTTCTTGATATGTAATGAGTGATAAGAAGTAGCAGATTTCCTGAGCCTTTCTAGGATTTCGGCCATAGTTTTTTTGAGCTTTAGCTGTGTATCAAAGTCGTTCTGTTGCCTTCAATATTTGTTTGCTAACGAGGAACAAGAGGTGACATGGCAAAAAGATAGACTTGTACCCGAACAAAGTTTCTCCAAACTAGTTTGAAGAGAAATCTTTCAAACTTCTCATATATCTTTATATTAAATGTGAATTTTAAAAATTTAATCGTTGGATTGCATGTTTTTATTATATCCTTCATGTTTGCAAAATTTTAAGAAGATCAAAGATCAATTGTTATGTCATCAAACAAATGTTAAACTTTCAAATTTTTGTGATCTAAAATTATGTATAAAAATAAGTATATTGATCGATGTACATAACACCACTAAGGCATGAGGGAATGCATAAGTGGTTGAATCTTGACCTTACATGTGGAGTGGTTGTGAGCAATGGGAGAGGAAGCATTGGCTAAAGGATTTTGTCTTGGTCCGTGCTAAAGGCGTGATTGCCTTGAGAAGGAAGTAAGATTTACACCTGACATGGTACTCAAGCACTCACAAAAAGAGAGATAGTGATTTTCTAAGGCCAAAGGCTATGAGGACACCCCTTATTGGTTGAATGCACAATAAGTCATCTCAGAGACACGTGTACCAATCACAATACCCCTGATGTCCTTCTCAATGTCCAAGACTTGTCTCCCAAGCAGTGGCAAAGCTACCTACCTACAGGTCCTAGTGCCACGTTGGCACAGTTCTTATCCCTTAGTCAATAAATAATATCAGAGCTGTAAAAAGGTCCAAAATAGAAAATGATGACTTGACACTTGTCCTTGTACTTAGCCACATTCCTTAGAGTATAAAAGGAACATGTAGCTATGCTATTAGGGCAAGAACCCAAGTAAATATTTTGAGATAAAAGTGGAGAGTTGGTAGGAAATTAAGACAACCTAATTGTAAAATGATCTTTTCACACATAATACAAGTAGAGCCGAGCAAGAATGTTACCTTCTTACTCAAACCGTGGTTTTTTATCCCTTCTTTAGGGTTTTCCACATACATCTAATGTCTCTTTAGTAATCGGTTTATTCTTCTTGTTTAAATGTGCGTCTTTTTCATGTCCTATTATCACTTTCTTTTTCTTGTTTGAGTATCATGTCAAAAATTGTATCTTTTTGAGCTTTCTCATGTAGATGTATTGTTAGATAACTTATTTCACTTCTCTATATAAGCTCAAATCTAACTTGCACTATTAGATGTACTGGTCCCTTTTTTTTTTTTTTTTTTTTTGCTAAGAAGTAAGATTTAAGCTTTGAACCATTTATGTGAAGTAGTAAAATTTGGGCGTTTGGGTATCTACCTGCGTCTGCGTTTCTGGCGTTTCAGTGGTTTCACGCCATTTTTTTTTTTTTGCACGCGTTTCAGGGTACAAGGGCTACTATACATGCACTATTAAGCACTGTTGAGCCGTATTTTTTACTTTTTTGTGCACACCAGTGGGTCCCGTGCACTGTTCACAGGACCCACAAACCTCACTTTTCAGTAATTTTTTTATTAAAAATGGGTCCCACGGTACTATTCACACATTTAAAAATTATTTTGCTACAATGTTTTCAGTTTTTAGTTTTTAGTTTTCAACAAAATAAGTTGTATCCAAACGGACCCTTAAACTCATTTCATGATGTGAGAAAAAATAGTAATCCATGAGTCTAATATATGATCTAGAGAAAATAAAAATTTTATGCCCGATTTGTGAAATTTTTTTTTTTTTTTTGGAGAGTACTGAGTATTTGACACACACATGAAAAGAGGGGAAAATGTTTTAAAGAAATTGACAATGGTGTATACCCAAAATATTGATAAGTAATGTGGGCATTGAATCCATTATGTGATATAGAGAAAATATTGGTAGTGAGCCTGTCCCTTGAACTTAAGGGTCCGTTTGGATGGAGAAGTGGAAAAGTGGGAGGATGGAAAATTATGGGAGGATGGAAAATATTTAGTTTTCCTTCTTGTGTGTTTGGTTGGAGGGGTGGAAAAGTGGGAGGGTGAAAAACTCTTTTGTTTGGTTGGAGAGAAAAAGGGAAGGAAGAAAAATGTAATTTATATAAATTGACTATTATACCCTTGTTACATAATGTGTAAAAAATAAATTTATTTATACTCATTACATAATATAAAATTTATCATGTCATATATATAAATTTATATTATTATTTTTATTATTATAATGTAAAAATTGCAATAATGTACAACTTGATCAAATCACGTTGAAAAAAAAAATTACATCTTTAACATTTTACAATATTTTCACAATAAATCATATGTGATAAGTTATTACTAATTTTAATTTGAACACATCACTTAAATATTTTTTTTTATCAGTATTAGTTAATAACAATCCACCACTTAAAATTTATTGCAAAAATATTGTGAAAATCTTATAATAACATTTCTCAATTTTAATTTCTTCTTCTTTATTTTATTTTTCCCTTATCTTTTTTTTTTATCCACACGTTACTTTTCTTTTCTTTTTCTCTTTTTTTCTCCTCCACACCTTTCCCTATCTCTATCTTCACTTGTCTTTTTCCTTTTGTTCTCTGGCACTTGTGTAAGCACCCTCCACTTTACTCTTTCTTTTCTTCTCTTTTGCTCCATTGGACCACTGGTGCTCTCCATTTCTTTTCTTCTTTTTTTTCTTTTCTTCTCTTCTTCTCTTCGTCTACTCTACTGGTGCTCTTCACTTTTTCTTTTCTTTTCTTTTCTTCGTCTACTCCACTGGTGCTCTCCACTTTTTTTTTTTCTTCTCTTCTTCTCCACTGGTGCTCTCCACTTTTTTTTTTTCTTCTCTTCTTCTCTTCCACTTTTCTACACAGATCGGCCTACATGTTTTTTTTTTTGTTCTGGTTTGATTAGTTTTATTTTATTGTTCAGATTTTATTAGACTTATGAGAAATATTGTTTTTGTGTTTCAAATCTTTTGATTGGGTTTTGTGTTTTTGTTTTGATTGTGGTATGTCTGTGCTAAGTTCCGGTGTTTGGTGGTGGTGCTGGGTTTGGTGGTTATTTCCGGCTTCCTTGGTAGTTATTTTGCCGCGTTGGGTTGTTGGAGACATTGGGAGAGGGTATTTGGGTAATTCCACAGTAAGATCAGTTTTCTCTCCACAGTTTTCCTCCCGATTTGGGAGGAAAAAAATTGGTGGGCCCGGGAGGAAAATTTTCTCCCAGTTTTCCATCCTCTCTGTTTTCCCTTGCTTCCCAAACGGTAGAAAATGGTGTGGAAAACATTATTTTCCACCCATTGTTTTCCATCCTCCCTATAATCCCTCCAACCAAACATAGTGTAAGAGAATTTATATGGTATGAGAGCCCAACCCAAAAAAATATATGAAATTCTTGGCAAGAAAGCCAACCTATGTAGTTTGATAAAATTTGGGCATTTTTGGGCTTTAACGGAATTTAATGCAAGATCCATTATTCTTTAGTAGTGTTAAATAATGTTGATGTCGTTGGGTTGCCCAGTAAAATTGTGCCATGTGACATAAAGAAAAAAAAAAATTTGACATTGAACATATTCTATATGAGAAATGATATGTCTACAATATTTTTACAACAAATTTTAAGTGGCAGATTGTTACTGGTTGTTATTGTTAGGGCAAAAAAGTAATTTTAGTATACTGGTTGTTATTGTTGGGGCAAAAAAGTAATCTTAGTGTTAGTTTCAAATTTGAACCAATAACAACTAACCACATGTGATTTATTGTAAAAATATTGTAAAATTGTTGTAATCGTAGCATCTCTCATTCTATATTTGATACGTTTCCAATTTATCAAATTAAATATTTATTGATGTATTATTGACGCTAGGCCTAGTTCTGTTGCCCTTTTTATCATAAGGCCCACTTAAGTCGATTTACTATTATTCATTGAATAAGGAATTTCAACAAAATTTAAACACAAAACTAAATTAGTAATTTTTCATCTCAACAACCCAGAAAATTGATTTTAAGTTTAAAAATTTATAATCTGAAATGTTAAATAAATGTTATCTATAATATTTAAATTTTAAAAATTTTCACTTAAATTTGTGGTTTAAGGCCTCAAATCATATTGAATTGATCATGTATTCATGAGAAATAAATTAATAATTTAGGAATTCAATAATTGTACTTTTAATGACTCGTTAAAATAATAAACTTTACTATCGTGTATTCTTGGCGTGATGATCTATACTTGTAGAGTGGGGAGAGGTAAGGGTCGGAATTTAAGTTTATAAGAGGAAGTTTCACATACATATACACTTAAATTAGGTTAAAGAGTAAAATTTTTATTTTGTACAAAAAAATTTAATACTAATAATCAATTTTAAACCTATGCTGCTATGCATTCATGTTTATTTTGAATAACTTAAAATCGTTCCTTCTCCCAAAAAAAAAAAAAAACATAATTTATTAAAAAAATCCTTGATTTTCATTTAGACAAAGAGCAATATTGTGATGTCCAATCCTACTCCTTTATTTATTTTATAAGTATGTCTTTAATATAAAAACGCACATTGACATCATAAATATATATATATATATATATATACATTTGTAATTTTTTAGAATATATGAATTGAACAGGTAGCTCCTAAAAAAAAAAGAAAAGAAAAGAAAAGAGAGAGATAGAACGTTTCCAATTCTTCCACCAAAATCTAGGAATTTCATTTCACAATAACCTCTTTTGCCAAATCAGAATCTGCATGATTGCACATTTACACCCGGTTCTTTTTTATTTTTATTTTTTTTATACAAAATAAAAATTCTATTCTAGCCTAAACATTTACGCGTGGGTTTTCTATTTTATTTTTTATTTTTTTTATACAAGATAAAAATTATACTCTACCTTAATCTAAGTGTATATGTATATGAAGTTCTTTCCTAGAGACTTAAATCCCGGTCTTTGCCCCCCACATCTTGTAAACACTTATACTTGTAGAGTGATCATTGCATCAAGTGTGTGCGTTGATCATTTACACCTAGTTCTAATATGCCTAAACCTGATTACACATTTACACCTAGTTCTAATGTGCACAACCTCGCTTAAAGATTAATGTTTCTCCTAGTTTTGCCATAGCATTGCAACATTAATCTTGAAGCATTTTATATTGTAATTGGCTTCCTTTGAATATTTTATAACATCTAATACTTTGTGTTGGTTATATATAACCAAAATAATATTTTATTTATTTATTTATTTTAAATTTTGTTTTCTAGTAAGATTTTTATAATTCAATTGACACTTTTTAATTAGTATATTCCATAGAGTGTCAACAATTTAAATTTCTCTCCTCCATTTTAACTATATAATTAAAAAAATTATAAAACTCTTTCAAAACTAGTAGTTAAAATTTTTGCCATTTTCATTCTAAATTTTTGTAAAGAGAAAACATGTTTTTTTTTTGTTGAGAAGATAAAGAGAAAATATGTTAAACCCTATAATTTAGGTATAAAAACATAGTGTTAATAGTTACAAATTAAAAAAAAAAAAAATAGAAGAAGTTACAAATTAAAACTTAAAGTTTCAAAAATAATAAATTAATTATTACAGTTTTAAATGCGACAAATAAAACTTAAGGTTACAAAGGTAACAAATTAAACAGTTAATTGACATCAAATTTCAAATTTCAAACACAATTCATTTTCAACTGAAATTTAATATATTACTTTTGCAATGTTTAAGTTGTTACTTTTTTAAACCTTAGAATTTAATTTATTACTTTTGAAAGTACATGGTTTATTTTAAATTTTAATCTATTTCTTAGGATACCACATTTTATTTGTTACAGCCCCTAAACTATAGGTTTAGAATATAATTTAAGCAATTGTTTTTTATTTAGAAACAAACACACACAAGAGAAAAGAAAATGAATTCTAATACAAAGGCATACTACAACTCCACTCCAAAAGTTACAGTAACTTTTAAGGAAAATTTAAGCAATTTTTTGCACCATAAGACTTATTAATTTGTAGACACCTATAAAACTACTTTATCAAAAATGCTATAGTTACAATAAAAATATATTGTAACTATAGCATCTTAAATTTTGTAAATAAGCTTCAAATTTTTTTTTTGTTTGTAAATAAAATATTTATAACAATGATATTGTTTAAAATTTATGCTGGTCGGTCCATACACATTATTGTTAATTATCCCCACCAAAAAAAAAAAAGTTTTATTAGTTTCACATTTATAGATAGAGTTAGATCAGTTTGTGATTCTTATAGCCATGTTATAGTAATCCATGTACTGTCAAAATAAATAAATAAATTTAGATAAATTACTGACTCTTAAAAGTTTCTATCAATACATGACCTAGCAAGGTACCCTTGAAAGAATTTTCTAGTTTCGCCATTATCAACATAAACTTTCATTTCTCCAATAGTAGAACAACAAGAACATAAAATTTTCCTATATATGAAACTGGGAAACATAAGTGCGTAGTAATGAGCTAATTAATGTCTGAAGATGGGGGTTGCGGTAGAGTGAGGCTTATATGAACAAGTATATATTAACGTACAGCAAGGTGAAGATTTAATCGATGTTCGATCATATAATATATATTTCGAAGTGAAGTATTCTCCTCTTTCAAGAGGATGGTGCTAGAAATGAATTAGTTTGAGCAATCAAATCGAAAAAGTTGCAAGAACAGCTCCTATATATGTTATCCTTATTACCACATGCACCTCTTCCATATTTGGTGCTATTTCACATTGGCAAAGACTACTACATTAATGTTCTTATATATATATATATATATATAAGAGAAAAAAGCAAGTATATATATATACACGAATCACCTCCAAATGTCATCACCATCCATCACAAATGACAACTCCACCATTGAAGTTGCTACTTTAAGTTTGTAATGATCCAAATGTCACCCTTCTCCACAAATGGCAACTCCTCCATTAAAGTTTCAACTTCAATTTTGTAGCTCCCACGTACTGATCCAAGTGTCACCCTTCTTCACAAATGGCAACTCATCGATTGTAAGTTGCAACTTTACTTTTGTAATGCCCAAACTGATCCAAGTGTCACCCTTCTTCACAAATGGCAAATCCTCCATTGAAACTGCAAATTTAATTTTTGTAACTCCCACACTGATTTAAATGTAACCCTATTTCACAAATGGCAACCCCTCCATTGAACGTTACAACTTTAGTCGTTGTAACTCCCTAGCTCACTGATTCAAATGCTATGATGTATCTTTTGAAACGGCCAAAATAAATTATTCATTGAAAATTTTTTTTGGATGGTTTTGCATGAGCCGTTTGTATACAAGAACAACACTTGGAGAGTTATTCTAGCGTTCTTGATCTTACGTGGATGTTTGATGATGATCTTTCTTAGTCGTCCCTCAACTTGGAGCAAAGTATATTGAAGCCTCCCTATTCTTTTAATTTCAAATTCCAATATCTTTTTTATTTATTTATTTATTTTTTGCTAAACTCAAATTCCAATATCTTTATAGGCATCTTTGGGCATACACACGTGTGAGTAAATAATGAGACCAGTAAGTAATTAAAATAACAAAATTCGACACTCAATAATTTAATCTTGGATGAAGTTTGGCTAAAAACTTAGTTGTTACCAATGACTAAAACCTTACTTAATTTTTTTTTTTTTTTTTGTGAATTTGGACAATTCCACCATTAGATTATTATTTTTTTCTTATACCTCCATGTTTGCAAAATTTCCAAAAAATCAAAAATCAATAGCTACCTCATCAATTAAATTAAATGTTTAAATTTCAAATTTTTGTATTATAAAAATTATGAAAAATAATTTTATGGATAAAATAATAAATAATATCCAATTAGTACGAAATTTGCCACGCGTGTTAAGAATATAAAGAAAATGCAATCTAACACAATGTTTGCTCCTCATTTATATCAAGGTAGTCACATGACCACTCTCACTTGCAAAAAAAAATGTGTGTATATATATACACACACACACACACTTGTGAAAAAAAATTATATAATAATAAATTAACTTATTTTAACCACCTTAATAATAATATTGAACACCTTAACTTAAGAACTACAGGGATTTGGGTACAACAAAAATAAAAGTAATGCTATATTCATATATTTTCACAGTAATTTCATAACAAATCTTATGTGGTAAGTTATTACTAATTGGGCCCAATACTAACATCATTTTTTAATCACCAATAATAACTTGTCGCTCTGTCTCAAAAAAAAAAAAAACTTGTCGCATAAAATTTGTTGTACAAATGTTGTGAATATATATCATTACTCCAAAAATGATTTTGGCCCTAAATATAATCTTTAATCTTTAAACCCAAAAAAGGACTTAAATAACAACAATAAAAACCCAAACAAAAACAAAATAAGACCTAACTATAGCAAGTGAAAAAATTATTCAACAAAAAGAAAACTCAAAAATAAAAAACAAAAAAATGAGAATTCATAATCATTTAAATTTGTAACTCGTTCAACCTATTAAAAAAAATCTCTAATTTTATTTTTCCTTAAAATGCTACCTAATGGAATACTATGCTCTTTTTGGTTTTGCAATCGCAACAATTTTGCTCTCCTTTGTGACTTGACTTGCAGTTGTAGCGAATATCATCTCTCTCTCTCTCTCTCTCCACTTTTCTCTTCTCTATTATCATTTCAAACTCTCATTCACTTTATTACTTTTATCTTGGCATTTTTAATTTTCAATTTTTCTCTTATCACTCCTTTTTTCTTTCTCTCTCTCTTTGTTGATACTTTTTTTATATATATAAGATAGAATTTATACTCTAACCTAATTTAAGTGTATATGTGTGTGAAACTCCTTCCTGGAAACTTGGACCCCGACCCTTATTCCTCATACCCCACAAGCATTTATACTTGTGGAGTGACCACCATACCAAGAATGCGCGGCAGTTCTCTTTGTTAATACTTTATAGAAAGAAATGGTGATACTTCATTTATTTTTTTTGTGACGTTGATATATTCAAGTTATCTCTTTATTAGATTTTATATTATTTAAGTTTCTCAATAACTACTCTAAAAAAAATTCCAAGAGCTGTCACTAATTTAACAGTTAAATTTTTAAAATTTGTAATCATGTTAATTGTTTTAGTGTCTATTGGTTATAACCAAATTTGTAATCAAACTTTGTCCTTTAACATTTTAAGTTAAGTGGTGTCCCTATGTGTTATATTAACTATTCAATTTTGATCTTACTTACTACCCTTGAATTTTCTTCTTGTAATGAGATCCTATAAGACAAAAAGAATTTTTATTTTGTTCCTCAATTTATTTCCTAAACTATAATATATATATATATATATATAAACAAATGGAGTAAGAAAATGATAAATTACCGTAATCTAGACTTGACATATTGATAAGTGTCAATATTACATCTCAAAGGTAATATTGCATGGCTTCATAAGAAAAGAAAAAGAAAAAAGGATTATGCCATAACCCAAGATACAATGCTCTCCTTGGGCAACAATAAATCATTTGATATTTACTTTTTTTTTTTTAGATAGCTATAAAATGTTGTTAACTCTGCATCTTGATAAAAAAAACTCTTGGCTTTTGATATTTACATACCTCTATCATTTAATGACTTTTCATCTATTTATTAGTAATTATTAGTATTTTACACCTTTCATTAATGTTACCTGTAATAGATTTCACTTAATTATATTAATCACAATATCAGGCTTATTTAATAATATGTTGTTTCTTATATTCTTCATTATTTTCAAGAGGTTTATAAAGCTCTTTTTCTTTTTATTACTTTTGTATTATTAGTAGCTTAAAATTTTTGTGTATTATTACTTACTAATGTATAATCCATGCATATCTATGGTATAATTAAAAATAACACAATTACACATATATAAATTCAAATTATACCTTATTTAAGTCATAGATATATATATGAGTTTTACTCTATCTTTCTTTTTTATTTATTTTATTTTATTTTTTGGATATACACATAAGTTTACTCTTTTTTATTGGTTTTTATTTTTATTTTTTATGGTTTATTTATATTAGACTTTTCGTCTTTTGCACAACGTTAACTCACCTAGAAATTAAAAAAATATATAGATAGAACACGTAGCGCAAAATTAGACTACAATTATAATCCAATTTGAAATCTAATTGGATTTTCTCTTAATTTTACTTATTAATATATATATATATATATATATATATATAATATAAATTAGTCATGTCAAAGTTAGCACTAGTATGCAAAACCTCCCTTAAAAAAAAAAATCATATGATCTTTAAAATAACATTAATGCTACTTAATCATTTGAGCCTATAATTAAATGATTAAATTTTTGACATCTCTATAGAAAATATTCTTCAATCGATGGGAAAAGAAACTCTCCAGTGTTGTGAAGCTTCTAGTGTCATGACAGCCATTAAATGCATGTAAAAATTTAAATTTTACTTGTTATGGTCTTATAAATGAATGGTGTAACATGAGAAGATTGAAAAATTAACTATCACTTAGAAAACTATTAGATAATTAGAGAATTGTAATAACAATGCAAACTTAACAAATCCTCACATCTTTTTCGATAGGTACACTAACTTGTGGGAGAGATTAATATATATATATATATATATATATATATATCAAAAGAACATTCGACGTACTCTTGGTTAACAAAAAGAAAAAGGAAAGATTAGTCTAATATTTGGCATTACGAGTTCATAAGTAAGAAACAAAGTTAGGGTATGAATGGGAGCAGATAAAACATCAACAGCCAATAATATATTACATGATTTTTTTTCATATCATATTTATATACCTTCATCATTTTTTTTTTATATAATTGTATTTGTAATAAAATTTTCTTATATATCCTTTTATAGTAATATGTTGTTTCTTAAATTCTTTATTAAATAATAGTAGTTGGTTAAATGCCATAAAGCTTTTTTTTCTTTTATTAATTATGTAGTAGGCTTATCAATAGTTAAGTATCCCAACACTTTGTTAGAACCTCTTTCCCCCTCCTTTGTATGTGTGTGTGTTTGTTTCTCAAAAAAAAAAAAAAAAAAAGTATCCCCAAAACTTTCTCTAAAAAAAAAAGTATCCCCAACACTTATATGATCTAAATCTAATGTTCTTCAAAATGTCCATAATGTTACTTAATTATCTGAACCTATTAGAACAATTATTAAGTCTTTAAATTCCTCACCATCTTTAGAGAAAATAGTTTTCACTTTTAGGCTTTGTTAGTTTAGTTGTAATTTTTTATGTAAAATTTTCGGCTTAAAATATTTTTTAGGATTTTTTTTCCAAGTTTTTAATTGCATATTTTTAATTTATGAGATTTGATGTGACGTAAAATAAAAACTTTTCCTTTTTCTTTAAAAAAATTTTAAAAAAAAATTTATTAACAACTTCTAAAACATATGTTACCATTTTTTTCCCAGATCAGAAAACATATATTATTGATACATAACAATAAATTATGCATAAAAAAATTTGTAAGGCATGTATGTTGACTGTAGTTTTACCAATAAAACATATACTTCCACATATGACACTATCTCTATTTTTATTTATTTATTAATAATTTTGGAGAGGGAAATGTGAACCTTGAATGTCTACTTTGGAAATAGTAGATACTAATTAACCAGCTAAATTACAATGCTTTTGACTTCATTATCCTAGGTAAAACATAAGTAATCTTTTAACACTTATATATCACTATATATAATACTACTACCATCCAGGTTATAATTCAAAACCATCCAAAACGCTTAATATTTGTCCATAACACATAACCATGATAATACTCTCATTCAAGTTTCAATATATAACGGTTTCTCAAAAAAAAAAAATCAATATATAACCATATAAATTAGTAAACATTGTTCCATAATACTAAAACCATCCAAGTTTTTTAAAATCCATCCAAAATAGTAGCATTGTTCCGTAATACATAGCCATAATACTACCACTAACATTATTTCATATACTTTCTCAGAAAAAAAAAAAAACATTGTTTCATATAATACATAGCCATAAAGTGTAGTGACCCCCATATTTGTTGAAAATTTTCTCCAACTTCTCAGTTTAGCATTTTTAGCCATTTTATAATAATTAAAAAAAAAAAACTCATTTTCTTTAATAAAAAAATATTGTTTATGATTAGGATGATCTTGTTAAAGAAAGAACAAAACATCAATAAATAGGACAAAATAATATAACTCATCAAAGTATAAATTTCATACCATCTCACTTCCTTATCTATACGCCATATATATTACTAACATTTATCAAGTTATGACTATTATGTGTCACTTCCTCATCTATACGCCATATATATTAACATTTATCAAGTTATCGCTATTATATGTCATGTGTCATGTGTTAAGACATTTTTTTTTTATACAAGATAGAATTTCTACTCTAACTTAATCTAAGTGTATATGTGTGTAAAACTCTCTCCTAGAGACTTGAACTCCAACCCTTGCCACCCACACCCCACAAGCACTTATACTTGTGGAGTGACCATCGCACCAAGGGTATACGGTGGACCGGTGGTAAGACATTTAAGTATGAAATACTTTATTGCATTCTTAAATTACTCCTAAAATAATTGGAAGTTTAACATGCACTATAAATATTCCTTACATATGTGAGCTCAAAACAATGTGGTTTCATATAAGCATGGAAGAAAATTATTAAGTATTCTTGAAGTAAAGTAAAGTGATACTCTATTCTCTTATGTAAATGGTGAATCACACCATAAATCTAATTAATTAGATTCATTAATATGTGAGAGAGTGAGTACCACATCGTTGTTGTACTCCTGAAATATTGAATTATAACTCTATGTATGGAAGGGGAAAACAAATAAAATCAACTTCATCATGACGTCATATCGAAGGAAAAAGTAATGGCGTTTCGTTTAGGTTTATAGATTTCTCTGCACTTAGCTTTCTGTTTTCTCAACTCATCCACCTAAAGCATCTCACTCCTTCTTACTCTCTTTTCATCTGCATTGAAGTTCTTCTCACTCATCTTCTTCTGAACCAACTATTAGGCGAGCCTCTCTCTCTCTCTCTCTCTCTCTCTCTCATATCAAAAAAATCTTGGTTGATTTTTTGAATAGAAATATATTCAATCTTTTGTTTGTCTAAGTATTGAACATTAATTATGAAAAGTTTTAAAGCCTAATTGTTTTAAAAATTGTGTCAAGAATTGAGTTTTGGAGGATATTTGAGAGTAATGGCATCGAGCACTTTAAATGGAGAGCATCGAGCAGCAATTAAGCTACCATTATTGCCATATCCAATATGATTTTCCAAGTTTTCATATTTCAACAAATTATTAATATAAAACCTAATAGCATTGCTTTATATTACATGATTCTTTTTTACTTAATTACTATCAATTATTACCGCACACCCTTAGAGTGATAGTCACTTCACAAGTACAAAGTTTTTGTTGAGTGGAGAGGGGGGAGGGGGAGGGGCAAAGGTTGAGGTTCATTTAGGAGAGAGTTTTACACACGTATATATTTATATTAGGCCTAGGGTATAATTTATATCTTGTATATATATGTGTGTGTATAATTACTGTCAATACTACATTTGCACCATTTAAGATTGATTTAATCTCTTTTTCTTTTGTTTGAGCACAATTGGATCTATTGAATAGCTCGAATACTCCTTGGTTATTGTTTTTGGGGGACATATAACTTAAACTAGGTTCCATTTTCAGATATGTTTTTGGTAATAATCAAAATGGGGTAGCAATGCATATATATTCTAATCTCTTTCTCTTTTTTTTTTCAAAAAAGAAATAAGTTGTGTTTTTATATCATATTTAATCTCTATGATTAATTTTAATTTTCAAAGGTTCAATTGCAGAAGTTATCGTTTGTGAAAAGGTGCGCTCAAATTTGGCCTAATTCATTGTCTCTTAGTTTGGCAAGCTCCATGGTTTAATAGTTCTCTATAATAAATTTCAAAATCCCAATGCCTTCCACAAAATTTCTTTCCTTAAGTTGTCCTCAAACCTTTTCTCTATAAGATGTACATAGAACTTCTTTTCCACCGATATATCCCAATCAGGGTTAGGTCTAAACTACCAACAACATCATGGGAAAACGTACTTTAAATTTTTGATCTCCCAAATTCCACCAATTTCCCAATGATAACATTGGTTTTTGGCACCAAATGAGATGTGTTGCAGCTGTTGCTTCGAATTAAGATCTGGAAATGAAGCTTTTAGGGGTTAAGAATGATCTAGTAGTAATGGTATCATTTGTAGTGCTTCATGCCTTTGGTTCAAATTCACCCACCTAGAGGCCCTACTAACTATCTATCTCAAGAAATAATGGAACATTTACTTATTTAAATTTTTATTCCTTTTTCTTTTTGGTTCATGTGGTTCAGAAGCTTTTAAACTGAAGACTTAGTTAAGAAAGTAAGGTTGATAGAATTTTAAAGGTTTACAGGATTATGACTAGAATTCTTTATATATATATATATATATAAAGTTTTTTCGCATAAGTGATTATGATTTCAAAGGTTATCAACACATTGATTTATTACTACAATAGGAATATTGTCGGATTATGTTCTAGGAATCTCCAATGATGGCTAAGAGTTCTAATGATGATTATGTGGAGGTATAGTGTGGAGTTGTAGACCAAAAAAACACAATGTATTAAACCAACAAAAAAAAGCCAAAAATTTAATAAGTTATATATATTTTTTATTAGTATAAGTTAATATAATAGATTGTTGAGATAATATCTTTGTTATGGTTATCAATTATGACAAATTTTCCATTATTATGGTTATCAATTATGACAAATTTTTTATACATGAATATTGTTAATGTACAAGTTATTTTAATTTGGGTAAGCGATACTAAATTACTAATGGTTTGTTTCGATTGAGGGAGAAGGAGGGGGAGTAGAGGGGAGTAAAGTAGAGTTGGTTGAAGCCAACTCTACTCTACTCTCTCTCTTTCCCCCCTTAATCCAATTGGGTCCTAAAGGCGACACTAAAGACAAGGCTGCTTGAGCAAGGAAGCTGCTAATTCAAATGCAGATTCCATGTTGTCGTATTGGTTTAAACCAATACGACAACATGGAATCTCCAAAGTCCAAAGCCCCATTTGCAAGTCCTGGGTTTCTTGGTTTGTAGGTGTTTTTGAGCTACAACTTTGACAAGCAACAAGCACCTACTCCTATAAAAATGAAAAGTAGCAAGCGGAGCTTGAAGAAGTGAGCCCCAATCAGAGTCAGTAAGGTAACCAAATGTATAGTTTCCACAACCATTTAGGGCTTTGCTTATATAGCTTTTTTTTAGGTTATACAATAGAAGAAGGGCTTTGCTTTGAATCCCCCCTACTTGCAGGTGTATATAAATAATTATAATAAAATAAGCAGCCCTTCATGATTGAAACACTAAGAGTTAGCATCTGAGGACTAAGAACTCTATTGGGTTACTACCAAGCTACTAAGTACTAAAGTGAATATTTGTTTTTTGTGAGTTCATATGGGGCAATGGGTAGATCTAATTGTTTGATATCGACGAGTTGAAACACTCGTTGCCAAGGATTCATGGACTAAAAACTCATAGAGATACTACTTGCTAGGGTTGTGAAGTAACTGAGATTCCGCCAGAATGCTGTTGACATGCTTACAGCGATCCAGCCACCATATTTCTATTGACAATTTGTATAATTGTTTGTTGTAAGGGAAATGTTAATGAATGCTCTAAGAATATTAGTTTAGAAACTATTTTTTTAAAACATTTTATGGAAAAATGATAAAGTAATTGATTATGTTGGTAGCTTTTTATATTTCCCATAAAAATAATGTTAAAACTTTCTAATATGTTTGAGCTTAGTGAGAGAATGTAATTAAGTGTGTGTGTTTAGTAGTTAATTTGTTTATAAAAAAAATAAAAACTTTCTAATATGATTTATTAACAATTACTTTAAGGGAATCTGTTAACATGAACATTGTTGTAATGCTAGCTACTATTACACCATTGTCGAACAAGTTGATGATTGTTGCTCCATTGGCCAAGTATTTGACTAGATGCAATAGCTGAAGTACTGACTACTTAAATGATACGCCACCCCTAAACCCCTTATTGTATAACATGGTCATGCAAACACCCTTTTTCTCCTCATTAGACAATGTTGAAATTCTGTCCAAATTTCTAGTTTTCTGATTTTCCATTGAAAAGTCATGAATTTCTAAATGTAGGGTCCAAATTTGGTAGGCCAAGCCCAAGTTTTGCAGATTGTGAGCCCAATGAACTCCGAACAATAAATTTGTAGAGAGTGGGTGAAACAGCTGGGTTGGTTATAGATTTAGCAATGATTCATTTGTGCAAGTAAGGATAAAATGATGTACAGACAATAGTAGAGTGGCCCTCCCTTAAATCCGAAGAGGTTAAATATTTCTAGAAAAAATGAATACAATTTCCCCCCCCCCCCTTTCAAAGATCTATTCCATTTATATATCCACCTCCTTCCTCATCTTCATCGTACACTTGTTCTCCATCCAAGCATTTACTTGAGTACATGTCACATCAGACGTTTGCTTTAGTCTGCCGTGAGTGGTAGTAGCTAAGGTTGGACTGTTCAGGTGTCTTCTCCACATAAATGCGGCCAGGAAAGTTGCTGCAATGCATTAAATGCGGTGGTAGCAGCTTTTCCTTTTAGATATTTTTATGTTCTTCCTATCCCTAGGCATGCCTAGAGTTTGCTTTTTACCGTGGAATAAGTTGGGAAGGTCACTCAGGCCTTCAGTATATTTGCTTGATCAAGTTCTCTAGTGATTCGATGAGAGGGACCTCTTCGGACCAACAGAATCGTCTTCGAACCTATCTATCATTCCTTTTCAAGTGCATTTCCACCAAACGGACTCAGCCCTAATCCTTTTTACCTCTTCGTACAAACAGTGATACTCAAATTGAGCCCCAGGCCCAATACGTAGCGTTGGGCTTTCACACCCACAATAGCCCCTCAAAATTCTAATTTTTCCCTCGCATCCGAGGAGAAAAAATAGGATTTTGATCTGTTGCGAAATAAAAGCTTTGAAATCATCGGATCTCTGAATCCACACGTGTATGCGCATAAATTTAGGCGCTTCATCATTGCCGCTGTCGTTGCAGCGTTTCCAAGGCGCCATTAATTGCTCCAGGCGGCGTCTTGTCTCTGGCATCCAACGGTGGGATACTGATCCAACGGACGTGATTTTTTTCCAAATTTAGGCGGGATAAATCCCACCATTTCGCCTGTCCCTATATAAAGCCCCAAAGGGGGTTATTTTCCCCTTTACTTTGCAAATTCTCAAACTATCAGCGAATTCAGGCACTCACGCTCACAAAGGCCTTCCTGTCATCAACTCCAACTCACCCCAGGTTCTGCTACGATCTTTCTACAAACCTAAAGGTCATTCTTCAATTTAATTCCGCGTAAGTTCCTCACTCAAGACTTTCACATTCTTTTCGGCTTGCCTCTTCGACCTTTGGATAGTCGCTCCCCAGTCACTGTTTAGCACCTTTCCCCTCTATCCTAACTGAAATGGGTAGATTTAAATATCTAGTGAGTAGTACTTCTATTGTGAAATTTTAAAATACTCGCAAGTGTACGAACCGTACTGAAGTATAGTTTGACAAGAACGAGGTCGAACCCACAGGGACTTGAATGAACGTAGGAAAATTAATTAAACCTTAACCAAATTAATCCTAATCTAGTTTAATAAAAATTGGTTGTTTGCAATTAAAAATATAAAGAAAATAATTAAACTAAGCAAAGATATAATACAAAGCAATAAAAAGATGTAAACAATCAAGGGAATGGAATTAAGGTTTTAGAATCCGCCTTGTAAGTCATACCAGCATATATTTATGATCATTAATTTTTCCCAACTCACTACATGATAATCTAGAAATCAATCTTGCTATCATGGAAAATATCCTCATTAAAATCCTTATTTTAAAAATCAAAAGCATGTTCTTCTTCGCTTCTTTAGTATAAAACCAAATCATCAATTGTATCCGTAGCCAAACAAATCACAAGATATATCCAATTCTAAAAATCAAATCATAACTTGTATCCATTGACAGACAAATCACAAATGATATCCAATTCTATAATCAAGAATTAATAAACCAAGCATTCAATTAATTAAGACAAATCCTAAATCATGAGAAAAACATGATTGAACTCATATCTAGAATCCCATCTTAGTCAATTGATATGAAGCAAGAACAATATAAATCATTAAAGAACAACTATTGTGGGAAAAATCAAATCACATAAATATTACTGATAATCTTTAACAAGGTTTCATCCTCAACCCTAATTATAAATTTAGCTACTCATGGTAATTGAAATAAAACAAAAGAATAAAATACTAAACATTAAACTAGACAAATAAAATAGAGAAAGAAATAGTCACAATGCTATCATGGAGAAAAGCCATAGAGAAGCCACATGCGGCACTGCCTCTTGCTCCAATTTTCTGTTTTGCTTCTCAGCCCTAGCACTAGCCTCCTTGAATTTTGCCTTAAAAAGCCTTTAAATAGGTCAAGGAATCCTATTACAAGTTGAATTCCCGTTTGGAGAAAATCCCAGATTTTTAGGCTTCACTTAACCGACTATTTTGGCCCATTTAACTTCAGAATTCGGGCTCCTGGTAAACTACAAAGTTGTAGCCCTTTAAGTTAACTTTCCAGCCCAACTTGAATCATCTTGATTGAACATCTGAGCCGAAAGTTATGCCAAAAACACTAACTGATGTGCAGGCTGGAATCCTAATCCGAATTGGACTTGGATTTGGTGCAAATTTCCTTTGATTCCTTACTATAATTGGACTTAAAATTTAATATTCATGCCTGGCTGGATGTAAGTTGGCTTGATTCAATTGGCCTAGCCCCACTTTGCATGTAAAGCCCTTGTTACCTGCAACACAAAGATATTACATAATTAGTCACAAAATAACATAAAAGTAAAGCTAAATATGTAAATATATGAGTGTTTTATTATATATATTTCATGCACATCAACTTCCCAGATGGAGAAGTTTAGGGCGACGTATCGCATTCCCCAGGATGTGGGCTTGAGGTACTGTTCTCCGGAAAAGTTATTAACAAACCGAGAAGTGGGCGAAGTTATAATCCCCATTATCGCCTTCCAAGAGGGAGGAATGACCATCCCCATGAGTCCCGTTACCAGAGACTATCTCCGAAACCATAGGCTTAACCCTGAACAGTGTGTACCTAATACGTTTAGAATTTTAGGAGTAGTCGACGATCTAAACCAACATCTAGGATTGGGACTCACCTGGCTCGATGTAGTACACATGTACGAGTGTCATACCAAACAAGGAGCGGGATACTATCTTAGATTCCGATCTGATATCGTCAGGCTCATCTCCTGTCTTCCCAAATCTAACAAAGGGATGAAAGATGACTATCTGATCGTCTCGGGCACGTGGCATGATGGACTTCATTGCCTAACCCAACCGGGAGAGCCAGGTGGGATATCCCAGATTTAGGTTTCCTAACAATAGATTAAGGTTTTTTGCTTTCAATGATTCGGCCTTCTCTTTCTATCACGTTTTAAGTTTTTTGACAAAGTTTTATTGTGATGTTTACAGATAGAAATCACGTTGCTCCTCGGCTTAGCCTTACAAACACCGCAGCGCTCAATTACCTTCTTCGGTCAGAGATTTTCGCAAGCGAAGACGGGCAACTTAGGGCCGTGCACCTTATCCTCGGCTATACCCCAAAGTCAAAAGATTTTCAGCCAATCGGCAACGTGATAACACTCGGAGACTGCCGCATTAACCGTATCGACGTTGCTCGGAAGGATTTTTTGGCTCCCTTCGATCTTGCCCCTGTGCCACACCCAAACCCACAGGGCATACCGTTGCTCGTTTAAGCTGTTCAGTAGGCTCTTCCTGAACCGGCAGCAGAGGAAGAGAGAGTTGCTTCTTCGACCCCTTCACTTGACGAGCAGATTGACCAGTTCAAATTTGAAGGGGAAGCTTCAGAAGAGGTTTAGATTTTGAATGCCGACAAGGGGATTGATAGGCAATTCGGTGTTCTCCCACAGAGAATAGACGTGCCAGACGACTCTTCTGACGAAGACATGCAGAGTTTGAAAGATCTGATGAAGAATAGAGGGCCGAAGACTGCGACTAAAGGTGCTAGTACATCTCAGCCAACGGTCACTCTTCCTCCTCCACCTTCTCAAGCTCCCTCAGATCTCGGCCTAAAGCCACTGTCGGATCTCAAAAAGAAAAGGACTGTGGCTGATATTGAGGAAAAAGAGGTGGCGCCTCTAAAGGGGCCCAAGCAACAGAAAGTGGCCCATGACACCAGGAGCAGAAGGGCTTCGTCTACTGAGAGTAGGGAAGACCTTTTGGCCGCAGACGTACGCCGAGGAGCTCGGATATGATCCCCGAAGTTAACATTGGATGGTGCAGCCATCCCATATGATGCTTCCCTTAGAAATTATGCTGGAGGGAGAGCTGGCCATATCGCAGAGGTATTGGAGCAACCTCTGCTCCTTCCGAAGGACATGGAGTCCTATGGGCGCTTCAGCCAACAGAAACTTTTTCTATCCCTTAAAAGGGATTTAGCCATAGTAAGAGAATTGACCCATCTTCTTAACTCTTTCTGCGTTTATAACTAAAAAATTCTTAATCTGTCATGCAGCTTGCTCAATAAATATATGCGGCTGAGGAATGGAACAAGAAAGCCCACATTGAAGTCCAAGCGGAGGTCCATTCTCTGACGGAGGCTGAGAAGGCATTGGGCAGCCTAAAAGATAAGTGTGCCCGTATATCCGAGCAGCTGAAAGAGGAGACGAAGGAGAGAAAGAGTCTGGAGGCGGGCCTTAAGAGCGCTGAGGTCGAAGACCAACGCCAAAAACTGTACACTACCGAGATCAACTTGGAAACAGAGAAAGCGTTGGTGAAGGGTTTTCGGGCTAAGCTTGATAAAGCTAAGGAGTCTGCTAAATTGGCCAAAGAGGACGCTCAATTGGTCAAGGAGGCACTTGAGGCTGAAAAACAAGCTGCCTACATGCTGGGGGTGAAAGAGACCCAAACAAGGCTGACCGAGGAGTTCGCGAAGGTCTGCAGGGAGTATTGTGATATAACGTGGGGCAAAGGCCTTGATGCGGCTGGAGTCCCTCCAGAATCTGCCCTGAGGCAGCCTGGGAGTATTTACTACCACCCCGACATCTGCGACCTGCTAGAAACCTTGGATCCTTCAGCGGCCGACCAAAACCTACCAGACCCTACTGAGGCAAGCCAGGCACCTGGTCAGACTGGTGATGTGGGCAAACCGTCCAAGGATGTACAAGGGTCGGATGCTACTGCTCAGCTTGGCCAAATGACTGACCCATTGCCTCAGAAGAAGGCCTAGCTGTTTAGGAGTTTTATTAGCATGTTATTTTTTGTTGCTGTTGCTGTATTTACTTGTATTAGTTAGACCCTTTTTTTTTTTTTGCTTTGTGACTAAGTTATTTCTCTTTAATCAATGAAATGGTTTCCTTTTTACCTTTATCTCCATTACGGTATATGTCATGATGCATCATTACAGCAAATATCAATAGCTTGATAAATGAGAATCACTTAATACCATGATTTTGACTTAAACATGGCTAGGGAGGCCTTGTGATAATAACAACTGCATTGGAATGTTAATTGGTGAAAGTAACTTGGTCCGAGAATTATAGACATAGTTGAGCTCAAATTCAAACACTTGGGGAAACTATAAACCTAACCATCGTACCATGCTGATGATGTAGACAATCTAAGTTAATACTTGAGAAAAGCTGTTCGTAGGGGAGTTAGTAAAAATGAGGCCCACTTAAGTTTAAGCACTTATAGGAATTGTAAACGAGTGTTAGCTAACCCAAATCATCTGATCCGAGGACTACAGGCATGATTGAATTTAAGTTTAAACACTTGGGAGAAATGTAAACGAGTGTTAACTAACCCAAATCATCTGGTCCGAGGACTACAGGCATGATTGAATTTAAGTTTAAACACTTGGGAGAAATGTAAACGAGTGTTAACTAACCCAAATCATCTGGTTTGAGGACTACAGGCATGATTGAATTTAAGTTTAAACACTCGAGAGAAATGTAAACGAGTGTTAACTAACCCAAATCATCTGGTCCGAGGACTACAGGCATGATTGAATTTAAGTTTAAACACTTAGGAGAATGTAAACGAGTGTTAACTAACCCAAATCATCTGATCCGAGGACTACAGGCATGATTGAATTTAAGTTTAAACACTTGGGAGAAATGTAAACGAGTGTTAACTAACCCAAATCATCTGGTCCGAGGACTACAGGCATGATTGAATTTAAGTTTAAACACTTGGGAGAAATGCAAACGAGTGTTAACTAACCCAAATCATCTGATCCGAGGACTACAGGCATGATTGAATTTAAGTTTAAACACTTAGGAGAATTCTTAGCATAATAAAATGGTACATTGACTGAAGGAAGGATTCACTTAATAATAATACCTTTTGAGGTTATTTACATTCCACGGCCGGGGTACTACTTGATTATCCAGATCTTCTAAGAAATATGCTCCAATACCAGCCTTTGAAGTGATTCGATATGGTCCTTCCCAATTTGGTCCTAGTTTTCCCCAAGTTGGATTCTTTGCAATACCAACCACTTTCCTCAGCACCAAATCACCAAGTTCTAGAGGTCTCAGCCTTACGTTGGCATCGTAGCCTTGCTTGAGCTTTTATTGGTAATGCTCCAGTTGGACCATTGCATTTTCCCTCCTTTCTTCAATTAGATCCAAACTCTTTTCTAGCTGCCCATCGTTGCCGACCGGATTAAATGAGCTAGTCCTGTATGTTGGGAACCCAGTCTCCAAAGGTATAACAGCTTCAGCCCCATAGGTCATTAAAAAGGGGGTTTCTCCAGTAGACTTGCGAGGCATAGTTCTGTATGCCCACAATACGTGGGGCAATTCTTCCACCCATCTACCCTTCGCATCGTCCAGCCTCTTCTTTAATCCGTTAACTATGATTTTATTAACAGCTTCCGCTTGCCCATTTCCCTGGGGATAAGCGGGGGTGGAGTATCTGTTTGTGATTCCCAGTTTGCTACAATAACCCTTGAAAGCTTTGCTATCAAACTGAAGCCCATTGTCCGAGATGAGAGTATGAGGGACCCCAAACCGAGTGACAATATTTTTCCAGATAAATTTCTTTACATCTACATCCCTGATGTTTGTTAGAGGTTCAGCCTCGACCCATTTGGTGAAGTAGTCCGTGCCGACCAGAAGGTACTTCTTGTTTCCTGCAGCCTTAGGGAATGGGCCCACGATATCCAATCCCCATTGAGCAAAAGGCCATGAGCTAGATAGTAGATTAAGGGTGCCACCTGGTTGATGTATGTTTGGCGCAAACCGTTGGCATTGGTCACACTTTTTAACATATTCGTGGGCCTCTTTCTGCATATTTGGCCACCAATAACCTTGAGTAATGACTCGATGAGCTAAGGATCTACCTCCAGTATGGCTCCCACAGATCCCTTCATGCAATTCTTCTAGTAGTGATTCAGCTGCTTCAGGATGCATGCACAATAAGTATGGACCTGAATAGGAATGCTTATACAGTTTATGGTCCTCGGACAACCAGAACCTAGTAGCTTTCCTCCGTACTTTGTCCGCTTCCCCTTTTTCTTTGGGCAATACATCGTCCTTCAAGAACTTGATGATAGGATCCATCCAGCTTAGGTCGGTCCTGATATAATGAACCTGGACTGCCTCTTTTCTTAATTCCGTAGGCCTATGCATTTCCTCAATGAGGATAACCCTTGGTAACTTTTGCGTCGAAGAGGTGGCAAGCGTGGTTAAGGAATTAGCATGCGTGTTACCGCTCCTGGGGATGTGCAGCAGGTTAAAAGATTTAAACTCTGACTGCAGGGATTTAGCTCGACTCAAGTATCCCTGCATTCTTTCGTCTTTTGCCTCAAATTTTTCTTACACTTGACCAATGATTAACCTTGAATCCGAGAACATCTCAACTGACTTTCCTCCTATCCTTCGTACCATCGTCATTCCCATCAATAGAGCCTCATACTCTGCCTCATTATTCATCGCCGAGAAATCCAGCCTTAACGCTTTTTCAATGATAATTCTCTCTAGGGATATCAACACTAGTCCCACTCTTGAACCTCTCTGATTCGATGCGCTATCCACGTACACTTCCCAGGGCAAAGGGCTTCGTAGAGAAACCATGCCAACAGACCTTCCATCCAGGTCCAGTGTTGGTGTTACTTCTTCAAAATGGGGCTCCGTGAACTCAGCCACCAAGTCCGCAAGGATCTGGCCCTTCACTGATGTGCGAGGCATGTATTTGATATCAAAAGCCCCTAGGATCGTGCTCCATTTGGCAATCCTTCCAGTGTAGTCGGCGCTTCGGAGTATGGCCCTGAGTGGGAGCTGGGTAAGGACAATAACAGTGTGGGCTTAAAAATAATGAGGCAGCTTCTTCGTACCGAGCACCACAGCCAGGATGGCCTTCTCCAGTGGCAAGTAACGAATTTCAGCTTCATGTAGTGACTTACTTATGTAGTAAATTGGTTTTTGCACGCCACAGTTTAACAGTATCAACATTAAGCTTACAACATTAGGAGCTACAGCGATGTAAGCAAACAAAACCTCATCTGGCTCAGGACTGGACATGATTGGAGGCCGAGCTAGGTAGTCCTTGAGTTGCTGAAAAGCTACATCACATTCCTCAGTCCATTCGAAACCCTTCCACTTGTTGATCAAAGAGAAAAAAGGTCTACACCTATCTGCTGATCTGGAAATGAACCTATTAAAGGCAGCAATCATCCCAGTCAGCTTCTGAATTTTCTTGGGGTTCTGAGGAGCTCGTAAGTTGTTGATGGCCTTTATCTGATCGGGGTTAACTTTAATTCCCCTGTGAGTTACCATATATCCTAAGAACTTGCCCGACTCCACACCAAACAAGCACTTGGATGCGTTTAAGTGTAATCTGTGTCCCCTTAGAATTTCAAAAACATCCCTGAGATTCCCAATGTGCCTAGCTATAACCTTGCTTTTCACCACCATGTCATCAATATAAACTTCCATGCTTTTACCCAACTGCGGCTAAAACATTTTGGTTATCATCCTTTGATAGGTAGCCCCTGCGTTTTTCAGGCCGAACGGCATTACCTTGTAGTGGTAATTCCCCACAGGGGTTACGAAAGCTGTTTTCTCCTGATCACCAAAAGCCAGTGGTATTTGATGATAACCTTGAAATGCGTCCAGGAAAATCATCCGAAGGTGTCCAATGGTAGCATCAATTAGTTGGTCTATCTTCGGCATGGGAAACGGGTCCTTCGGACAAGCTCTATTAAGGTCAGTGAAATCCACGCACACCCGCCATTTTCTGTTTTTCTTCTTTACCACCACAGTGTTAGCCAGCCATTCAAGATAAAAGATTTCCTTAATAGCCCCTGCTTGCTTGAGTTTCATTACTTCTTCCCTAATCGCATCTGCGTGTTCCCTTGATGGACGCCAGAGCGGTTGTTTCTTGGGGACAATGGTGGGATTAACGTTTAGATGGTGGCAAATGAACTCTGGGCTTACTCCTGGGGTTTCTGCGAAGTCCCATGCAAATACATCAACGTTGGTTCTGAGAAACTCTATCAGCTCTTCCTTCTCTTGAGGAGGTAACATGGATCCGACTTGAAAGAACTTCTCTGGGTCGTTATCAATAACTATCTTTACCAAGCTTTCACATTCTGCCCCTTCGACCGAGGTTTCGGTGTCCAACACCGAAGGTTTTAACTGCTATAAATTCTCGTCGTTATGGTCCGAGGACTCAGCCTGAGGTTTATGCTGGATAGCTACCACTAGACATTGCCTGGATGTAGATTAATCTCCTCGGATCTCCTCGACTCGCCCTTTGGATGGGTATTTGACCTTCTGATGAAGAGTGGAGGATATGGCCCCGAGGGTATGAAGCCAAGGTCTAGCCACAATCGCGGTGTAGGGTGAGTAGGCATCCACCACTATAAAATCTACCTCCACCGTCTCACATCCGGTTTACACTGGTAGTCTGATCTGGCCATTCGGGATGACCACTTTGCCATCAAAACTCACCAAAGGGGAACTGTAGGGCGTTAAGTCTTTGAGAGCTAAGTTTAGCCCCTTATAAAGGTTTGGGTTCATTATTTCTGCGGTGCTGCCCTGATCTACCATCACTCTCTTCACGTCATATCCACCTATTCTAAGAGTAACCACCAGAGCATCATCATGCGGTTGTATAGTCTCGATTTTTTCCTCATCCGAAAAGCCCGAAATTGGTTGAACCTCCATCCTAGGCCTCTTTGACTCCCTGTTAACACTTTCCGAGGGCAGCCGAGCAACCGATAGTATTCTGGATGGGCAAGACCCTGTCCTCCTTGGTGCGGCAAAGAGAACATTTATTGTGCCTAGAGGAGGTTTTACAGAATCATCTCTTCGAGACCCTGTGTTTGCTTGGTTTCCCTGACCATAAAAGTGGTGTAAAAGTTGTTTTAACTTGCCCTCACTGACAAGTTGATCGAAATGGTCCCACAGGCTCCTACAGTCCTCCGTGGTATGCCCATGATCAAGATGATATTGGTAGTAAAGATTATGGTTGCGCCTTTCAGGGTTTCCGACCATCTTGTTCGACCTCTTAAAGAAAGGCTCATTCTTGATTCTCTCCAGGACCTGGTGCACTAGCTCACGAAACACAGCATTGACTGTCTGAAGGTTCGCTGAACCCTGTCCGACCCAATCCTTTCTCGACCTGTTATGGCTCTGCCGGTCCGACCTAAAATCCCTCTTCTCCTGAGGGATAACCTTATCCTTTCTTTTACCTTGCTGTTGGTCTTCCTTAACTCTTTTATACTTGTCAATCCTATCCATCAACTGGCGTACACTGGTAACAGGTTTGCCTGTTAGGGACGTCCTCAAGCCATGTTCAGTGGGAAGGCCTAGCTTAAAGGAGCTGATGGCCACCAGGTCACAATCTTCCTTCATCTCGTTATACGTTTCCTAGAATCTATCCGAATATGACTTCAAAGTTTCACCTTCTCTCATGCTGACGGACAAAAGGGAGGCCATGGACTGCGGAACCCTTCGACATGTGACAAAACGCGACCCAAATGGCTGAGTTAGCTCTTAAAAAGAGCTTATGGAGTCCGCTTTTAGACTATCAAACCACCTCATGGCAATCGGTCCCAAGTTGGACGGGAAGACCTTGCACATTAGGGCCTCATCTCTAGAGTGAACGGCCATCCTCTGGTTGAAATGACTCACATGTTCCACAGGGTCTGTCCGACCGTTGTAGATGGTGAATGTAGGCTGGTGAAAACGTCAAGGAAGTCTTGCATTCTCGATGTTACGTGTAAAGGGAGACCTGAAAATTTGATTCAGAGCTTTTCTCATAGCATCGTTCCCTACGCCCCTAGGTAAAGGGCTCTGAGGATTCTTCTCACGATAGTGCATCTCCTCATAGGGAAAGGACTCGCTGACTGGTGTTCGAAGTTTCTGCTTGTAGACAACGTCTTGTTCGTCCTCAGAATCTTCATCAGAGTACGAGGAAATGCGTTTCCTCTTTGCATAGTGCAGCTCCCTCTTTAGCCTTTCAATTTCTAACTGCATGCTTTGGTTTTTCTCTGCATGGGACATGTGGCTTTCTCCATGCGACTGGCCTCGATCATCATGTGCAGTGTGTATGCTACCCTCGCGATCCTGCCTCCGTTCCAGATTAAGGAAAAGATCGGTGTGCTGAGATGCCCTGGACTCTGCTGGACGTTGCTTTGGTTCAGCCATTTATGAGGTGTTGCTTCCACCTTTGCTTAAGTTGTTTCCCATAAACGGTGCCAATTGTAGGGTCCAAATTTGGTAGGCCAAGCCCAAGCTTTGCAGATTGTGAGCCTAATGAACCCCGAACAATAAATTTGTAGAGAGTGGGTGAAATAGCTGGGCTGGTTATGAATTTAGCAATGATTCATTTGTGCAAGTAAGGATAAAATGATGTACAGACAATAGTAGAGTGGCCCTCCCTTAAATCCGAAGAGGTTAAATATTTCTAGAAAAAATGAATACAATTTTTCCCCCCTCCCCTTTCAGAGACCTATTTCATTTATATATCCACCTCCTTCCTCATCTTCACCGTACACTTGTTCTCCATCCAAGCATTCACTTGAGTACGTGTCACATCAGACGTTTGCTTTAGTCTGCCGTGAGTGGTAATAACTGAAGTTGGACTGTTCAGGTGTCTTCTCCACATAAATGCGGCCAGAAAAGTTACTGCAGTACATTAAATGCGGTGGTAACAGCTTTTCCTTTTAGATATTTTTATGTTCTTCCCATCCCTAGGCATGCCCAGAGTTTGCTTTTTACCGTGGAATAAGTTGGGAAGGTCACTCAGGCCCTCAGTATATTTGCTTGATCAAGTTCTCTAGTGATCCGATGATAGGGACCTCTTCAGACCAACAGGATCGTCTTCGGACGTATCTATCATTCATTTTCAAGTGCATTTCCACCAAACGGACTCAGCCCTAATCCTTTTTACCTCTTCGGACAAACAGTGATACTCAAATTGGGTCCCAGGCCCAATACGTAGCGTTAGGCTTTCACACCCACACTAAATATTATCAAAATGCAGAAATTTTGTTCAAGAAATATTTATGAATTTTAAATTTTAGTTCAACACCTTATTTTCCAAGATAAACAATAAATATTAATACCTAATTATGAATTATCCATTAGAATAATCATATGCATGTTGATGTGCATTTCTTACAATGAGCTCAAACTAACGAGACTATTAATTAACGTTAATTAATTATAATTATTTATCTGGTAAACCAATCATTTCTAATTACTCATAATCACACGTGGTTACTCCTAACTATGAAAGTGCCTATTATCCGTTAAAATCTTGATGTGTCTTGATCTTGCAATACCTAATTGGATCAAACTTAATATTTTTTAAAATTAGGTACACCATTTTTGTGTAATATTCTCATACTTTTTTTGGTCAAATTTTGAAATATGGAAAACATAAAAAATTGGTTACGTATATTTACCATTGATAGAACATGTAATTTTGTTTTATAACATGAAGATTCGGAATAATAATATTAAGCTACTACTTTTTTTCACTCATAATTATTATTAGAGAGAATATACAAGCTCTTCAAATTTTTAAGGCTACATTACAGATTAACCTCTTTGCTTTGGCCAATAGCAAATCATTCATGTAACTTTGTTTTTCTCCATTTTAGTCTTCCAACTTTGGTTTGAGTTCACTAAATTCCTTTCATTTAGTTTTGTTTAAATTTTGTTGTTAAAGTCCATCCAGTTCTAATTTTTCTTCCAATTCCAATTTTATCCTCAGTTCTTTTTCCCCTTCTTTTTCCTGAGCAAGAGACCTGAACCCAACCCGAATGTCTACCTGACCAGCCCAAAGCCCTGCTATTCGGGTTGGGTTGGGCGGGTCCCTGCTCAGCCCTACTTTACAACCCCTAGATTTTTGTTTTAGCTAATTTAGTACATAAAATTTGACACTATAGCAAATTAACCCCCTTAACTTTGCCTTTCACCAATTTAATACACAAACTTTGATATTGTAGCAATAATACCCCCCTTAACATTTTTTTTTACAAAAAATTTATAATCCAACTTATTTTTGCACCAAATCATTATTTAAAAAAAATGAAAATAAAGGGCTCTCACTGCAATAATATAAAAGTTTAGGGGGGGTCTATTGGTTACAATACTAAAGTATATGTATTAAATAGGCTAAAATAAAATTTAAAGGGGGTCTATTTCTTACAATATTAAAGTTTAAGTTTTAAATTAGTTAAAATAAAAGTTTAAGAGTGTAAGTACAAGTACCCCAAAAGTTCAAGGGTGTTAAAGGCATTTTACCCCGCTTTGGACTAAAAAATCATTTAAAATTAATTACCAAATTGTATCAGCCATTTGGAATTAAATATTATTCCATATTTGGTGGAAATGAGGTCATAAATGACCCATTACTAAGATTAAATGCATAAATACTAAATGTAAATAAAACAGTGCTGTAAGGACATTTTAATGTAATAGTTATTTTATGATTTTTAAAAAAAAGATATTCATATGATTTAGTTATTTCAGTAGTTTTGTTATGTTTTTATTATAGGAAATAGTCATTCTTTATGAATATCTATTCTCTAAAAGGGTTGTAAACTTGTAATAATTATTCCTTAGTAATTGTAATAATTTCTAAAATCAAATACTTTAAAAAAAAAAAATTCGTATGCATATAACAATTATGGAAATAAAAAATTATAAAAAATAACTCATCTTTCTCTTAAATTAAAAAAAAAAATTTTAGAATATATAGATGTATGATTAAGATATTTCCTAAAATAAATCTTAAGTTTTATTCTAATATTACAACTCATAACTAAACTTATATATTTAGGGCACATTTGGTAGACTATAACGGTAATTACATTGGAAAAAGAATAGATAATATAAGGAATACAACATGCTGTAATATAATACTTATTACTATTCATTTGTTTGGTGACAACACAATAATAGAACCTGAAGACAATGAAATGAAAATATTTTAAATCAAACTTAAAGATATATTTTAGAAATATCTTACTCATATAATTATATATCCTAAAAAATAATATTTTTTAAATTTGAAAGAGAGATTAGTTATTTTTTTATAATTTTTTATTTTCATAATTATTGTGTGCATATAGAAAGTTTGTTTATTTAAAAATATATTAATTTTAGAAATTAACACACCTAATAAAGAATAGCTATTACAACACTTTTAAAGATGAATTTTATTCCTCATTTTAAAGAATAATTATTTATAAGGAATGACTATTCCCTTTAATAAAGCATAACCAAACTATTAAATAGCTAAATCATATGAATAACTATTACATTACAGTGTCTATTACAGTCTACCAAATGTATCCTTAGTAATTACATTTTATAAAAATTATCATTCTTGTCGGTAATCTCCATTTAGTGTATCAAATATGTCCTAGGTGATAGTGTCTACTTTTCTTTATGAAAAGAAACAAGATTCAAATCTTCCCTCCCTAATTGTTTGAATTATCAACCACAGAAATTAAAAAGATTTTTTCAAGCAATTAACACCAAAAAATATTTACCAGCTGATAGATTAAAATATTAGCCCACAACCTTCCGTAACGTGTCAGACCTTGCATTGCATGCATTAGGTGCAACCTATGGGCTAGATGAGGATAAACCGATGATAATTACACATAATATGAAGTCATTAGTTAAAGATTCTTTCCTTAATCTCGGGTCATGTACCAGTTATAAATAACACATCCTAGCCCATTGCAAGAACACAGAAATTGAAGCAATCCAAGCACTAAGGAAAACCTTCAGCTCTTAGTTTGTTTATACCATTTTCAATGGAGAGTAAAGCAGTAGTTTTGATTGTAGGAGCTGGCCCTTCTGGCATTGCAACTGCAGCTTGCTTGACCCATCATTCCATTCCCTATGTGCTCCTTGAAAGAGAAGATTGCCATAATTCTCTTTGGAAGAAAGGAACCTATGATCGACTAGGTCTCCATCTAGCTAAAGAATTTTGCTCCTTACCATATAAGCCACATCCACCAAAAACCCCTACTTTCATGTCCAAGGAATGTTTTGTTCGATACATAGATGAATATGTGTCCCAGTTTGACATCAACCCTCGCTACCACCGCTCTGTTGAGTCGGCTTCCTATGAAAATTCTGAAAACAAATGGAGGGTTGAAGCTAAGAACACCATAGAAGGGAAGACGGAGGTTTATGTTGCTGAGTTTTTAGTGGTTGCTACCGGTGAGAATAGCGAGGGCTATATACCTGATGTGACCGGTTTGGATAGCTTTAAGGGAGAGATTGTACATTCCAAACAGTACAAATCAGGTCTGAAATATCAAGACCAAGATGTCTTGGTAGTTGGCTGTAGTAATTCCGGAATGGAGATTGCTTATGACCTCTCAAACTTCTATAGTCGCCCCTCCATTGTCGTCAGAGGCCCGGTACATGATCTCTCTCTCTCATTCATGCAGTGCCAATTCTACTATAATCTAGAATCAATTTGCTTCTACAAAAATTCTCTCACAAACTCTCTTTTGTGTTAACTTTTAAAATATTTGTATAAAAAAAAATTGAGACGGCACCTTTCATCATGGTTAAATTGAAGTGTATTTAATGCATACTATACATAATTTAATTAAATTGACTTGTATATTTTTAAACATGTCAAAACTTACTTCTTCTTCTTTTTTTTTTTTTTTTTTTGGTAAAAATGTAAAGACTTATTTGATGTTAATATTTTTGTTTACGTAAGAAAATATGTTAAATCAAAATTACAAACATCCCATGTATAAGCAATAAATTAATATTATTTTTATATATGTTATTTTTTGGATTAAATTTTTTTTTTATGTATATATTTAGCTTGGCCCTTTTTGGAAAAAAAAAAAAAAAAAATCTGACGCTACTACTAGTTTTTGTCTTACATGCATGCTTAATTTATGGGATACCTCTCTCTCTCTGTCTTTCTCTCTCTCCATTAGTTAAGGTTGATGAGATCAAAAATAGACTGATGATGATAAATGCAGATTTTTGCCTTTCATCTTTGTACATATAGGTGGATTAAACGTTGTTTGAGCAACTAATTGAATACAAATTAATAAGCAAGTTAAGATAGTAAGGCATAGGATGCAGTGATAGCTTGTAGGGAAAAGAGACAGAGAAGAGAGAAGAGATGAGAGTTTTAGAAGAAATTATTCCTTACACCCATGGTTTTACACCAAGAGGTATATAATGAGATCACCCTCTTACAACATGTGAAATCCATACATGCTATGTGAGAGAGGGATCATGAAACCGTTTCATAAAATATTTTTTATGTTTCACATTTCTCTCTCACTAATCGTGGGATATGTATACAAGACTCATGAAGTTCACTTTTATATGAAACTACCTAAAGAGTTTTACAAATATTATTCTTAGAGTCTGTTTGGATATTGTATATTTTGTTGAAAACTAAAAATACTGTAGTAAAATAATATTTAAATCTGTAAATAATGCCGTGGAACTTATTTTTAATTAAAAAGTTGTTGAAAAAAGAAGTTTGTGGGTCTCGTGAATATTGCACAAGATTCACTGACAGACACATTCCCACGTGAAATGCATCTCCAAAAAAAAAAAAAAAAACAAAACAAAACGTAGACGCAAGGAGAAGAACCTCTATCCAAACACATTCTTAGAATATGAGTATTAATAATTCTTGAACTTTTGATTTAAACAATTATCCCATGGTGGGACCCACGTGTGGGGCTCACCTCTAATGTGAAATGAGGGAGCATTGTTCACATATTACCAAAATTTTTTTTTTTCTTGTTTGTATTGTTGGTAAAAAGCTAATGAATTAATTCATGCTATGTCCACATAATAATAATTAATAAGGAAAAATCAAATAATTATATGGTAGAAAAAACGTGATTAAATTCATAAGAATATTAAAGGAAAAATATCAACAACAGCTTTTTGAGTTGTTAAAAACCTAATTTCCAGCAAATTAATTATTCAAATAGAGAGTTAAATAAAGATCAAAAAATTGGATGGTGATATTTGTAGAAACCCAGGCCTATCCAAAAAGTACGTACGCTATGGGAATGAAAAAACCTACACATGATTACATTACGATTTTAATGGAATTACTGATTCATGACTATTCTACTATTGCAATTGGTTGCAGTTTCATGTGCTGACCAGAGAAGCTGTGCATCGAGGAATGTCTTTAATGAAATATCTCCCGGTTCACATTGTGGATGCTTTGACCGTAATACACGCAGCTTTCTTTTTCGGCAGTCAGTCCGAGTATGGCATCCATCGCCCAAATATAGGCCCCTTCTTTCAAAAATCGTTAACCGGAAGGTCTCCTGTTATTGATGTTGGAACAATCAAAAAGATCAAACAAGGAGAGATTCAGGTACGTACCTTCATTTAATATTATTATAATAATTAGTAACTTATTTAAAATGACAACTTTATAATGTTTTTGCTACTATTGATCAATACATTTTTATCAATCAACTAAATCTGTTAACATACTAAGAATAGTACAAATTTGATTGTTGATAAAGATAGAAATAATTAAACATGCATGATGATCATAATTGATGAAGCATGGTTGGGTAAAGGAGGGGGATTGTGATTCTAGGGTTTCATTAAGATGGTGAAGCATGATATATCAAGGGGTAATAAGAGATGTTAGTTAAGCTATAATGATAATCCCAAAGCTAGAATAGGAGGAGAAGGGATTTAAATCTTAGATATTTCCATTTAAAATACCAAAAGATATTAATTGAATTATAAGACTTTTAGTTTTTATTTTTTATAATTTCATACTCTTTATACTATTGTCTTGAAATGGCTCCCCAGCCCTACCCAAAACTTATTTTTTGTTTTTTTTTTTCTTCTTTTCATTTATGTATATCTTTTATAGATCAAGTTTTATTGAACAAAATATAAAGAAAATATTTCCCTTTATATCAATGTCTTTTTTTAAGGGTATATCAATATTTTCTAAATATTCAAAAGTTTTAAAAAAGGGGGAAAAAAGAAAAAGAAAAATGCAAAAATTTTAATTCAAGAGAAAAAAAAAAGGTTTAAATTTGTTTTTGATATTTTAAAAAAATGTTAGGACTTTGAATTTTTTTATAAATTTGAGAATAAGTATAAAATTTGAAAATAATTATATAATAAAGTTCATCGAGTGATATTTTTCTAAAGCTTAAAAATCCTAACAAATAGATACAAGATAATGGATATTATATCTTTTTATGCTTAATCTAACATTAAATTACTAATTTATATTCACGTGAAGGGTATTATATTGTATGTGTATTGTGCTTGTCCATAACGCATATAAAACCACGTATATTGTGCTTGTCCGTAACTGCTTTCCATTCTATATTAATTTTGCCACTGAGCAGACGAAGAGTAATAGCCACTATATTATTATTAAATAACTAGCCTCAACTTCTATGCATGAATGGAGGATTGAAGTTGTTTTTGTATGAATCATTTTGTTTGTTTTAAATGGCTGATAATAACTAATTTGAGATTATCATAATAGTCAAGAATAATATTCATTTGACTGTTGGAACTAAACTTTGTTGGTTTGGGCCTAATAAGGGATGCTTTTTTTTTTTTTATATGTTGCGGCACATAATTCTGACATGCAATTTATTGTTATCTTTGACACAGGTTGTCCCTGGTATAGTGAGAATCAATGAAGACAGTGTGGAGTTCATGGATGGCACTGAGAGGAAGTTCAATGCGATTGTGTTTGCAACTGGTTATAAAAGCTCAGCTAATAATTGGCTTAAGGTACGTAGTTTGTTTCAACAATTTACTCAAAGACGAAGCTAAACTTCTAGAAATTTTGTACTTAATTATTGACTAAAATAATGTGTTAAAAGGATTATAAATATGCTCTGAATGAAGAAGGAATGCCAAAAAATCCATTCCCGGCTCACTTTAAGGGAGAAAAAGGCCTGTATTGTGCTGGGTTGTCAAAGAGGGGACTGTTTGGAGTAGCGAGAGATGCAGAGACCATAGCTGATGATATCAACAAGATTCTAGGTGCCAGAAACTGGAAGCTCTACCTGTAAGTCCTACACCAAGTACTACTGTGTGTCAATAAATCCTCTGGTAGCATGTGTTCCAGAACTTTGTTTAAACTTCAATTAAGTTTTCATCTTGTAATATATTTGTCCTGAAATGGGACCTATGAACTCAACTTTATGTCTAAAGTTGAATATATAGTTTATTTTAATAAGTTGGAGGTGGCTGCCTACTATTATATGAAAGTTCAATAAGCTAGTGTGAATGAATTTTCTATAGGACAATACTTAGGTACAGTATTTAGATGTTATTACTTAAATTTTCTTATTAAGATTTTGCCATGTGGATTTTTTCTTATGAAATGGAAGTATATTTTTTAGTTAAATAGCAATATGGCTGAATCTTAATTAAGAGGGGAACCTAAGGAATGACATCTAAGGTACTGTACCTAAATTTTATTCTTATATATATATATATATATACATTAACGTATGCCCTTAGAACATACACTATTAAATTATTTTAGAAAACTTTTTTATGAAAAAATGAAAAAATGACTAACTTTTTTAATGATTTTTTCAATTTCTCATAAAAAATTTCCTAAATTGAATAATTAAATATGTGTCCTTAGGGCATACATTAATCGGACTCTATATATATATATATAGTGTTACTCATATTATTGAAGATCAAATGTGACTTTCCAAAAATTGCTCTTCTTTCTTCCATTTTTGGTAAAAATATAAAAAATTATGTATAAATTTAAATAATGGCCCTCTGATTTGATTAAGAGTAATGTTACAGACACAAACTATTCTACAAACATTTTACAAATTGCTGATGTGGCATACTTTACAAACATTTAAATAATCCCATCTCTTTTACTTTTGGTGTCTCCATGTCATTTTTGTTTCTTAAAATTACTCTTATACTATACATAACTCATTAATTCAAAATGTATTTAATGTATTTTATAAAAATAAAAAAAGAGATGGGTTCAAGTTACACCTTTTTCTAACCATTGATTTTAATTAGATCTAATGGCTAAAAAAACTCTATTGTCCATGTCAGCTTGTCTAATTAAGAATATATTTTCTCTCTCTTTCAGCATTAAATTCAAAACCATTTTTAGCGCAGTGAGAGAAAATTAAATTTTCTTGGTTTTTTACTCTCTCTCTCTCTCTCTCCAACTTACAGCTTCTCTCTTCCCTGATCTCCACAGCCAGCCAATATCCACATTTTTTGTTTGTTTGTTCTTTTGTGTAGTTTCCAATATTGTTTTTTAACATAAGAACTATTTCTAATGGTTTCCATTGTTATTTAATAGTGAGCTTTAATCCTTTTGATTACATGAGATTTTATTAGTTTTAGTCCTTTTCTATTAATGCTCTGAGGGAGAGTTTTTTTTTTTGGCAGCAATTATAAGATCTACAAATAATTGATACAAAGGCAAAGTTAATTTGCTTCCCATTAATTTCTTTTAGGATGTATTTTATATATGCACAGATTTACATGAGATCCAAATATGTAGATTACAGTTAGTTTGAAAGTTCGGATTACACAAGTGTATTAATTCCGTGAGATAATATTTGGCTTGGCTAGAGTTATATGAAGTTTGAACTGATTTGTAGTTTTCTTTAGTTTTAGATGTATTCTCACTTAAGAGAAATCAAATAAAAGGACTCTATAGTGAAAAGATTCAAGAAATATAGATAAATTTTTTTTTTTTTGGATTACTAAATTGACATTTAGATCAAAACTATCTCACTTCAGTGCCAAGGAATAGGACTCTAACGAGTCTGACCAGTAAAATATTTAAATTTTTGGCCTCAATTGGTTTTATATTGATATCTAAAACTAAATTATACTTCTAGATCTAAATTCTACATACAGCTCCAATGACTTGTGCAGGTCAGTGGAGGAGAAGGATGTGAGTGGTCTAGAGAGAGAAAAAGAAGAATGTGCAGGTCAGTGGAGGAGAAGGACGTGAGTGGTCTAGAGAGAGAAAAAGAAGAAGATGGGAAAGGTGGAAGGAGTTAATGATTTTTTTTAAAGAGAATTAATGACTTTTAATGCATTAGATTATTTATTTTTAGAAGTTGATGACATGGTTGCTTGTGTGTTATTAACCATTAGATCTAATTGAAATTAATGGTTAAAAAAATGTGTAGCTTGAACCCATCTCAATAAAAAAAGTTTATTAATTATTAATTCACTTTATTTTTCCTCTAATCACTCTTACACCATAATAGCTTATTGAACCAAATAATATTTAGGAAACATCCTAGAAATATATAAGTAAATATTTTTAATAAAAACATTCTTTATTTATTTTTTTAATGTTTTAAGAAAATTAGAGATATGGATATATTTTTTTTCTTTTTAGAATACACTATATATAAATGTGGATTTCATGGTTAGGAGTTAAGAATCCTTTAATTTTTATGAGAAATGATATGTCTACAATATTTTTACAACAAATCCTAAGCGGCAGGTTGTTACTGGTTGTTATTGTTAAGGCAAAAAAGTAATCTTAGTGTTAGTTTCAAATTTGAACCAATAACAACTAACCACTTGTGATTTGTTGTAAAAATGTTGTAAAATTGTTGTAGACGTAACATCTCTCAATTTTTATTAATGTTATATATACACTTTATGTAAATACTTTGTTAAATGTAAGAAAATAAAATAATAATGTTACAAATATATATATATATATATATATAAAAGTTATTCTTTGGACTTAATTTTTTATATATATTATTACGTTCACCACCAATATGGCTAAATTGCATGTACCATAGTTTGTTGTTTTCCTTGCTAAACTTTATAGGATTGGAAACTGTAGCTATTTACAACTAATTTCCCGATCAACCTTATATTATTTGTCTACTTAAAATTTTTTCTCTCCCTGACTCTTGGCAGTCTTGGAAAGTAAAAGCAACAAACTTAGGTTTTATTACTTAAGATTCAAACCTCTCCGATCTGTTCATCCAATCATAGTAGGAGACTATTTGTTCTTGTTACTTTCATTCATCTTTTTTCTTTTCTTTAGAGCTCGTTCTTTCTTTACCTTTCTCTGTTCGTACTTTCCATTTTTGTTGCAACATGGACAAGGCTATGGAGAGCAATAGAAGAAGTTTAATCTTTTTGAAGAGGAAAAATGAGTTTTAGCAGCCAATTCTTAGGATGTGGCTCACTCTAAACAACAAGCCCAGTTTAGCATCTTATTCAGATTACAGACAAATAAAGATTTTAATAAGGAGGCGTTTAAATCCACCCTTCAACGGCTTTAGTGAGGTTTGCATGGTGTAACTATCAAGGAAGTGGGGAACAATTTATTTTTGGCTATCTTTGTAATAGAGGAGAACATGAATGAAGTTCTAGACAGAAGTCCATGGTCTTATGACAAGAGACTTATTTTGTTGAAGCATTTCAATGGTGATTTCAGCCCAAGTAACGTTACTTTCCAACGTTCTCATTTTTGGATTCGGGTCTTTAACATTTCTATTAAAAGTATGAATAGAATTGTTGGTAATTAATTGGATTGCCAATGAGATCTGCATCCCTCTTTTGGTTGATGCTCTGAAGAGTGATCTTGCATGGGGCCCATTCCTTCGTATTCGGGTGGACATTGATATCACAAAACCTTTGATGAGAGAAAAGATGATTCATATTGAAGATCTGGAAGAAGGGTGTGTTTATTTTAAATATGAGAGACTACCCATTTTTTGCTACCGTTGTGGTATATTTGGGCATCAGGATCAGGAATGTTGAAAAGTTAAAAATGGGTGTCTTTCTTCGAAGGAGGATGAATTCCAATTTGGCCCATGGCATCATGTTATGGCTCCAAGACTGAGTCAGAAGAAAAACAAATTCAGTCAAGCCAAATCAAGTGAAGAAGGTGCAGAGGGAACACAGGTCTCCAAGGAGGAAGAAGGTGATGATGAGCTGTCTTGGACCCACCATCAGCTGATTAATCGTCCGCCGGCTGGAAAATCTTCAACAAGAATAGTTGGACAACAGCTGCATGACTCCATTAGAAACTCAAATGTGCTGGAAAATTCAAAATCTCTAGATTCAATCAAATTTCAAATTTTGAGTGGGGTAGTATTCTACCTAACCCCATAATTTCTGAAAGCCTTATCCCCTATTCAAATCCGAACTCCATATCACTAGGTAATCCACAACAAATAAATTCCGAGGTATCTAAAACCAATGAGGTACTTCCTTTGGATAAGTCTAGCTACCACTATTTTGGAGGAAGTATTTCCAATACAAATACTCCAACAAATAACAAGAAGGATACGTGCTCTAGTCTACAATTGGAAGGCAAGAAGGATTAGAAGTTGTCTATCAAAGGAAACTTGGAAAAGATCTTAGATTTGGATGATAAAAATTGGAGATATTCAAATGTTGATGTTGAGATGGAGATAACCCCAAATATTTTAGAGGATTTTTCAGGCTATAACAAATCATCCCTTCAATCATGGAAACGTATCATGCATAATTCCAACAATCAATCATCTCCTGATGTACAAAATAACTACTGTTAGGTTCTAAGACTTTAGGAACTAATGTATTAGAACTTCAATTTGTATATGTTGGCAAACTATGATCAAAACATTTAATCTAGGTTTAGGCTTGCTCAAAGTTTGGATTGATGTAAAGTTGGAATCGAGTAATTGTAAAAATTACTATTCAAAATCTGCAAGGCTCGACCGATCAAAAGTTAGACTTGATTGATCAAAAGTCGTGTATTAGTAATTTTCTACAAAATTCTCAAACCGGCCCAAGTCCATATGACGTGTATGGTTAAGTGTTTCACTCCAAGTATAAAAGAAAAAACCCTAACTAGGTTTTAGAAGTCTTTTTTGAGTTATGTGTTAAATTTTTTGTGAGATCTGAGAGATGTTTACCTTCATACATACACATAGAGTTATCAAGATCAAGATTCACATTAAGAACTTGATGATTGCTTCAGTTGCTGCATAAAGAACTTTCAAGAAGATCTAAAACCTTTGAGAGGTGTCTCAAAGTCATAAGTAGGAGAACTTGTGGTTGCTGCAGATTAAGGAAAGAAGTAGTCTATGGACTCGGAGCTGTCACATGGTCGTGGTAGTAAGTTTTCTACACAAGATAGCAATATGATGTTAGTGGTCTAAATCTTATTTTACAAATTTCAATTATTTCATAGTGGATCTGTTTTTACCTTGAGGATAGCTAGGTTAAATCCTCTTTAGGTTTTTTATCGGTTTGGTTTTCTTGGGTCATCAGATTTGTGTGTTCTTTACTTTTCACATTATATTTGTTTTACACATATTTGTTTAACCTAAATTTAATTAACAAACTTGTTAATCAACTTGGCTTAATATTAGGTTAAACATATTGTGTTAAGGGGTCTAAAAACTAACAACTATGTTCATCCAACCAAATGCCCATCCATAGTTCCTTCTCCATTAGAGTCTCCTGCTCACAAAAAACAAGCTATTGATAGTGATAGCCTGTGTCTTTCTCAACCCTTCGATGGTGGTACTCTTTCACCCCCTCCTCCCATATGAAAATTTTAAGCCTTAATTGTTGAAGGCTTGGGATCCTAGAGACAGAACAAGAGCTCTGCTGTTTAGCGAGCAAAAAAGGTCCCAAAGTTTCTTTTTTTTGTTTGAAACTCAACTGGATGTGGATGGTTTTGCTAGATTACATTGGTGGGATTTGATTTTCTTATATCCAACAATAGAGGTGAAGTGTTAGTTGCATCAAGTGTTCGGGTAGAGAAGAATTTGAATCTCCTTTGTACAATGACTTCTATGATGAGGATAGCTTTGCAATTCTGTGAAAAATACTAGTTTTTCAAAAATGGAAGTGGAATACAACTCTACTGAACTTGTTGATCTTCTAAACTCTAATAGAATTTGCTCACTTGAGGTTGTTTGGATCCTTGAAGATGTTACTTTGATTAGAGATAGTTTTAATTATATTTTTTTTGTTAATATTCTTTTACGATGTAATCGTGCTATTCTAGCTCTGGCTAGTGCTACAAAAGAGAAAGAGGAGGTCATTGTTTAATTAGAAGAATGTCTTTCTTTTCTCTTTCCCATTGTAAAATGTGATTCTATATAAATAAAATCTACTATCGTTTTTACTATAAAAAAAATTATATATATTTAGTTTAGCCTCCTAAAGAAATTTCTTGGCTCCGCTACTATTCCTACCAATAACACTGATGTATTAAAACATGTTATGTCATGGATAGTTGTTTTAGTAATATATTTAAAGTTTAAATTTCTTTAATTAGGATGATGTGTAAATTTTTTTTTTATATCTTCCAATAATCTAATGACACATCAGATCCTTTCAAATAGAACGACAGATGTATCATTTTTTTATTGAAGGGTGGGAGAGAGATTTTACTCAAGATCCTTATTTTCAAAATCGCCATCCTTAACCTCAAATTTTACAAGACAAAAACAATGGAAGCAAAAAATAGTCTTAAATCTTCTTCAGAACTAAGGGCCCTTTTGGTAGGGCATTTCAAACACCAATTTTCAGTTTTTAAACAATATTACACACATTTCCACACACTTTTTCATTCACACGTATTTCAAAAAATTACAAGCAACACTATTCAAACTCCTCTACCAAACGGGCCCTATCATCTGTATCAAATGTTAATTTTTATTCCTTCTATATGCTTTTCAAAACAAATTAAAAGAATTTTTTAATTTTAATTTTATTTCTTTATAGAAGAGTTGTTTAAAAGAGTTGTTTATTCGTTTTGGTAATTATTAAGAGAATTGTTTAACTCTCTCTCTCTCTCTATATATATAAAAGATATGAAGGTACTGAACATTTTGATAATTTTTTTTTTCTAAATAACATTTTGATAACTTTCTTACGTTCATGCACTAATAAATAAACAATGTATATTTTTTTATTGTTCACAACAATTAAGAAAATTCTTAAATCAATTTGCATTTCTATGGACAGTTGGTGTGAGTCGTGTGACTTCAGATTGAATAAAGTAAAGGAGAAAAAAAAAAGTATTTGAGTGACAGTATTAACAAGA